>JAOEHY010037751.1:2953-22067 GCA_025447955.1 Psilopsiagon aurifrons | reverse complement strand
CCCTCCATGCTGGCGCCGCCCGGGCGAGCCTCCCCCGCCCTCCACCTCTTGCGGCCGCCATTCCGCGGCGCCGGCCGCCGGGCCTGCTTCACGGCCGGGCCCTGGCGCAGGGATTTGGGCCGGCGGGTCCGCGCTTCGCCCGGCCGGTGTGTTTAACGCGCGTCTGCACTCCGGGGGGCGACGAGTGGATTTTTAGGGTGCGGAAACGCCGCAGTGGGGCGGACTCGGGCCTTGGGTCGGGGTTTGCGTGGCCTCAGATCACCCTTGCGTGAGGCGCGGCTACCAGTAGGAATTAGTGGGAACGAGAACGGCGACGGAGCGGTCAGGCTCGGTACCGGGGGGACAGCGGCGGGCGCAGCCGGAGCCCCAGGTTTCCACGCAGGAGGCAGCCCCTCCACGCGTCACCGAACGGCGCTCCCCGCGCCATCTGGCACTCGTGTGTCCCCCGGGAGCAGCAGTAGCGGGGCGGGCGGGGATCGCCTTCTGTGGACGGTAAAAAACTGGAAATAATGTGATGTCAAAACCAATGTCCCGGGTTACGGTTTGCTCCCGTCCTTGTCGTGAAAGTTACTTTTTTTTTGAACTTACTTTAAAGAAAGAATTACTATTCATCCGTGAAAGGTGCATCCTAAAGTTTCTGAGGCATCAGAAACTGCCATGAGTAACCTCATGGAGATGAGGAGGTACACTAGTTTTGTTGGAATTCTTGAGTAGTTGTGGGGTCAGGGCTTGAGGAGGCTGCTTTGCCTCCTGTTATTGCTGTTTAAGCAAACTGGAAGGAAATTGGCTGTTGCACTTATCAAATGATGCAAATGTGACTTATCTGGACCAGAACAGCCTACGTGCAATGTTTATGTTGCGAATGAGCCTCTGGGTTCAGCCTTGACTCAGCTTTAATTTTAGGCACTAGACTTTTCTATCTTAACACACAGGCTTAAAATGTAATTTGGGCAGTGCTTGTTTTTTATTTCAGTATAGCATGTGGTAAACATACACCTTGCCCTCACTATGCAGATTTTAACCATGATATGAGAACAGAAGAAGAGCCATGCTATTTGAAAAAAATAGTTCCTTTTATTTAATTCTGTTAAGTTTCACTTAAACTTTCATAGGCTCAACCCAGATGTGTATTGCAGAAGGGTGTCCTAAAACATTTACCTTAAAAAGAATGAGCTTGACCGTACGTGTGATATTAATGTAAAATAGTAAGTAAATGTTCTTCTCAGGAAGCCAGAGGAACAAGAGCAGAGAAAGACGATGGTAGATTTGTAATCAACAGCAAGGTAGTTATAGTACAGAGAAGTAAAAAAATGGTTAGCCTGTTCATTGGTTTTATTAATACATTGATAAGATCCTTGGTTGGAACCTGTCTCTGATAGCCTGTATTATACAATGCTTTCGTAGAGGCTGGGTCATTAAAATCGTTAAGGGGCTGGAGCATCCGATGTACAGGGAGAGGCTGGGAGAGCTGGGACTGCTTAGTCCAGCTGAGAAGAGAATACTCAGGGGGTTTATCCGTGTGTATAGATATAGGATGAGGGAAATGAAGATGGCAGGGTCAGGCTCTTCTTGGTATTGAGTGAAAGGATAAGAGGTGATGGCACAAACATGGGAAATTCAGTTTAAATGTAAGGAGAAAAAGAAGACTGCATTTGTTCAAACAATGAAACAAGTTTCACAGAGAGATTCTGAGGTCTCTGTCTTTGGAAATATTCAGAACCCAAACTGGACAGAGCCTTGAGCAACCTGCTGTAGATGACCCTGTTCTTAGCAGGAAGGTTGGTCTGCAGAGGTACCTTCCAACTTAAGTGATTCTGTGATTTTTTAAGCCAGTTTTTCCAACAAATCTAAAGTGCCTAGGAGATTATAATGAACAGCAGGATATCCTGTAAAGTCTTATGTTCAAAGGGCATCCTAACCAGTCTGTCATTTGCATAGAGA
The DNA here is from genome assembly GCA_025447955.1 of Psilopsiagon aurifrons. NCBI lineage: Eukaryota > Metazoa > Chordata > Aves > Psittaciformes > Psittacidae > Psilopsiagon > Psilopsiagon aurifrons. The sequence continues at coordinate 20,126 of JAOEHY010037751.1, read as the reverse complement.
GTGGAAGTCCAGAATCCTGGGCACATTATCCTGAGAGACTCAGCAATTATTTTGTCATTGCGGGGGAAGATTTCAAAAAAGCTGTGATGCCATTGAAAGCCAAACGGCTAGATTGTTTGTGAAGATGTGAATCTCAGTTTCTTGACTGGTTGGCTGCTCACCCAGTGCGTATAACCATGTCATCTTTATCCCCTTGTTCTTTACTACTCAGAAGCCAGATACCAGCAGCTTGTGAATCATTAGAGAGACATTTTTGTCTTGATGTAGCCATCACCTAAGTTTTGTTTCTGGCCTCTGCCATTTCCAGTAAGTCACAAACAGCCTGGTATGATCAGGAACAGGTAACTCCCAATGGTGGAGCTGCCAGAAGGGAGCCTGTGTTTACAACTGATACTCACAGTCTTTCTGCTGGCTTGAAAACTGCAGATACAATAGTTACGCTTGTACCACTTTGTAGCAGTATAGCATAACTTATTTGCACAAGTGGTTTTGTAGTTCATATTTTCTGCAGTGGAGTAGGCACATAGTAAAAAATACCCTGTAAGCGGTAGTGACCAAGTTGGGTCAGAGACAGAATATACTTGTGTGTACAAGTTTATAGCTCAGTTGTTCGCAGTCCTGGGAACAGAGAACCTGTTTTCTGATTCTAATTTTACCTGTGATCCAGTGTTTCTTTGTATTCTTCCCTAGAGCTTGTTTTAGTGTCACCCAGCAATAAGTACTATGCCCTCACAAAAGCAAATGAAGTTGGTGGCTTTTGCTGAATATCCTCTTAAAATTATACTCAGCATGAAGTTAGTTCTGAAGATACGTGCTGGTAATTTTTGGACACTTAACTATCACATTGGCTATTACAATGTTATGATCAGGTTCCATGTAGGTAATCTTATAAACAGTTTGTCCTTTCAAGTCATGAAAAATAAGTATGGCTATAAGTTTTCTGATAATGTTTGCGTCCATCTCACTAATAATTTGCATGTGAATAAATTGTGAAAAATTAGTAAAGAAAGAACTATATTCCTTCCTATTTTTGTCTTATTTATACCGCTTTCTAGGTATCGGCAACATGCTTAGCAAACACCAGTGTGCCAAGTAACCCTGCCAAATTTCTCAGGCTTCTGGTCCTCTATTGCTAACAGCCCCAGATTACAAGATGCTGAGTTGAGGGTTGTCAACTTTGTGTTGACTGGTTTGAAGGCATTTAGGTAAAGATGTGTTTCCTTCTTCATCTACAAGAAAATTGAGTTACCATCCAGTTCATTATTGTGTTGCCTTTAACAGTAGCAATTTTTCAACATTGACAAACCCATTGACTAGTGATGAGTGGTCATTTTGAGCTGAATCAAAGTTACTTCACTGTACAGTAAAAATACTGAGCCTGCTGAAGAGATCTGTTCATGTTTTTCCTATGCAGCTACAGTGACAGAGGGGAACTAGAGGCTGGGTAGGCAAGGAAGTGGCAGGGTTGTTGTTATTTCTTGCAGAATAGTCTTCTGTTAATGTATTTTCATGGAAATTCTATGAATAATTTTTCTGTCTTCTAGCTTCTATTTGAAATTTGTCTATCAATCAAAAGAAAGTACTGTCATCTTACCCAAGGAACTAAAGTCTTACTTAACTTTTTCTATTTTAGTTGTCCTAATATTGCCCATACACCAATACTTACCTGCCATCAGTTGATTAAAAAGGAATAGCTAAATGGTTGTAACAGTGATAAAAAGGTTTATTTCAAAACTGTAGTAGCTGCTGACTAAGCTGAAGAAGAGTTGGGACAAAACATCTTGTAATTTTAGCTGGCTGTGGTCCACCCTTGGAACACAAGAAACAGGAGTCTGGCATAAACACAAAAACTTGCATTATGTGATTCTGAGGGAGTGCTTTTAATACTGCTGTGTGCTAAACCACTTGTGATACACAGGAAAAATTAACTGCCTTTACTAGTAACTTTTCAGCTGTGCATTGAAGCAACCCATGATATGTATCAAAGACTACATGCATTTGAAAAAAAAAGTGAATTTCTAAAGAACCCAAACACTCAAGTATTTACTGTTCTTGTTTTCATACTGCTTGTGTCATCACCAAAACTGCCCTGACAAGGATTGTAGCAGACAAAGAGCTTTGTAGGATGTTAGCAGCAACAGGTTTTAGCCAATGTATATTTACATCAGGTGAAAAACAGAGGGTGGAATAAGTGTTTCTTGTTTTCGTGTGACAAAACCAGCAAAATGTGTTTGTAGTTGATGAAGACTGAATAAAGCTGTTTTCAGTCTACAAGCAAGTCTGCAAGATTGTGTCCCAAGGTGAAGGACATACCAGGGATAAATAGTCAATTTATTGATACAATTTAGTCTGCAGATCCAGAGTCGTAACCCTGGAGTCTTAAAAAGAAATGTAATAAAGGAAAGGCTGTTAAACCAAAAGTCTGTTAGGCTTCATGAGCTATTTCTGAACAATAATCAGTAGAAAATGCCTAGTGAGAATTACAAGTGGGGGGGAAATGTAGAGTTATATATGCCTCAAAATGCAGTCCTGTCAGGAGAGAAGGTGGCTGGTCCATTTACAGTAATACATGTAAATCTCAAAAGGCTTGAGCCATTTCAGAAAGGCTGTTTGAGCAGGATGAGTCAGGTAATAATAAGCCAGCCTGTTGTGTTAAAGTCAGTCCTCATCAAAATAAGGGAAAGGGAAACATGGTCTTTCTTTGCTAAAAAATAAAAAGGCAGGAATATAACTAATACTAGTATGTGTGGTTTTTGGAAAAGAGATCTTGGCAAACACACTGAGCTTCATAACTTGACTAGGTGAGAATCTTCAGCACAAAACTGTTGATGGAGTAGACTTTGGTAAGGTGCTTCATACTACACACACCAAGTCTCACTTGGTTTCAGTACAATATGCTAAATAGCTTAAAGTATGTTAAAAAGCTTAAAAAGCTGATGGACTGACAGGTCCAAAGAAATAAGTAACATGAAAATGAACAGTTGTATTGTTCACAGAGGTGGAGCCTTAGTTACAGCCAAACATTTCCATCGAAAGTCATTGTAATATTGCCACTGATTTTATTTGTGACTGTGAGAAAGACACTGGAGTGAGTACATGTGGATGATGAGAAGACAGTGATGCAGAACAATCACACAGACTGGATTACTTTGTAAATGGAACCACCTGAGTCATATTTTTATGTGTCCAAATGCAAAATTGTGCATTTAGGATTAATGAATGCAGATTGTGTACCTAGAAGGTATTCATGACTCCCGGAAAGCAGAGACTTCAGAAAAGATTAAAGGAACACAATTACAAGACACCTGGAAAAGATTCTAGTATGTGTAGGACAAAAAGGGCTAGTGCTGTTTGGAGATGATAACAGTAGAGTGGGTAGTAGAAATAAGGTGGGTTTATATCTGCTGGGTCCTCTTTTTCTAAAATAGACCCCAAACTGGAGAGGCCACAAAGAACCATGACAGTATTCAGAGGTTTTCAAAGTCTAGCTGTTTAATAGTGATAAGAACAAAAAATAGAGATACGTAAATCTTACATGTTGTTTTCCTGGTCACTTTAGTCTTGAAAGACAAAAGTGATAGCTGGAAGTTTAAAGAAGATGGATTCAATTTAAAATCGTAGACTTGACTTTCTAAATTGTAAAAGGACATCAACCACAATCAAAACAGAAGGTGCAGGATGGAATCTCCTCCCCTTGATGCCTTCAGCTCAAGATTGGATGGCTTTGTGGCATTTTTGACAAAGTGCCTTTGTCTAAAATGGAGTTGAGTGAAATTTACTGGCTTACACCATAGGTTCATATTAGGCCATCTGTGGCAGTCTGCCCCTGCACATTCGGAAGTGGAAGTATGGGTATCTAGAAGAATATTATTTCTTGAAGTCGTATTTTTGGTATTCCAACGCTTTAAGAACAGTTTCATATCATTCCTTTTACTGTGTCAAGACATGCCCAGACCTAGTTGCAGTGTACTAGACAGTAAAATCTTTCTGTAGCCTCCATCGAGCTGATCAGAATTTCTTAAGAATTGTCCAGACATTAATTCGCATTTTTAAGTTAAACTGATGTAATTATCTGATACAAACCTGTGGAGACACTTAATTCTGTAGAGTCTTCCAGTGCCCATGTTCAGGTGCTTGCACTGAGCCACCAGAGCCTGTTTCTCCCTTCTCTCCAGTCTCTGGTATTACAGGATCGATATTTCTAAATACTGCCTAGCCTTTTACAGGCACACTGAGACCTTATTCCTGTTTCTCTTTCACTGACTGCTTCAAGAAGGGGTCTTTTTATCGCTACCACAGGAGACTGTTGCCACCATCTTGCTATCACCAGCCCTTCATTATCTCTTGGCAACCACTTGGTCCTCCTCCAAAAATGTTCAAGGCTAGATGTTCTCAAGGATTTCCATGCAGGACTTGGAAACACTGAAGAACGGGTTGTGACTGGACCACCGGGACAGGCACATTTCAGCCCATACCAACACATGCATCAGAAACACACCAGCGTTCTTCAATCAATGGAGCTTGGGGCTAAAGTGCCATGCACTTGGGGGTACTGAGCCAGTAGGTTTAAATGGGTGAAAATGCTGTAAGGCCGATATGAAATCTACAGCTGTGATCTCTCTCTGATAACCTCTGTTTAAAAATACTAGCAATGTACAGTGTAGTGTCACTCATTTTGAAGCTGTCTGACATTTCCTATTATACAGGTTTTTAGTTGCTCACAAAACTTTGCCAGCTTTCCCAAGTCTGAAATTTTCCATAATGGGTGTTGGCCTCAAACTGATGTTGTTTGGGAAGATTCGAGACAGTTTTGTCAGCTGCCTGAGATAAAAATACAGATTATTTGCCCTTGTTAAAACACCAAACTTTGTTTTGTTTTGTTTTCATTGAAAAGTTAAAAATGAAAAAAGATCTTATATTTAATCAGCAGCATGGTCTGTGTGTTGACCAGGGGTCCCTGGCATGTTATGGAGAATGGAGAACTGACAAGTTATATGGCTGCATTAAAATCTTTCAGATACTTCGGTTTACAAATACTAGACTTCTTCATTCTTAGTTGTTAAAAATAGGGTTTCATAGGTCATTTTTTTTTCTAGTGCTTCCTTATTAACTGCAAGCTTAAAGGAATTTTTAATGGGGTATGGAGGTCAATTATTCCATAAATTTAAATAATGTCATATTAGTTTAAACTCATTGTTTGGTTTGTTTTTTTTTTTTTTTTTGGGGGGGGGTGGGATGTGGGGGTTTTTTTCTGATAAGCCTTTAAAGTGAGCAGAACTATGAAGATCTGTCATATCTTGCACAGATGAATCCTCAAGGCTCAACTGCCTCCAATGCGTCCAGAAAAGATGTGCATTTCCAACATTGTTCCAGGGGATGTCAGTGGAACCTACAATTTGTTTTATTGTGTTTATTCTATTAAACAGTCTAACTTCCAGTATTTCTATGATTTACAAGACATGATCTTGTGAGGTTATAGTAAACGGCAGAACCACTACAATATGTTCAAGTGAAACTCTGTTAATGGTTTATGGTGATTTGAATATTAGGTTTGAGAACATACCTAGAACAACCATAGTCCACTGAATCATAATGTCAGAAGTCAGAGTTCTGAATAGAAAATGCTTTTACCATAGTTACACATACTGCTTCTAGGACTATATGCATTATTTTCTGGTAACAGAAATGAATGCTAGTGACCTATGGAGCGCATATAAGATGAATGACTATCAGAAGACAGTATCTCCACATCAGTGAGATGAAACAACAATATTACAGAAAATAATATTTGTGAAATCGTTCAGCTGTAAAATTTTAAACAAAATCCCTCCTACCAAAGAAATTATAGTGCACTGAGCATACAAAATAAATTTCAGAATGCAACAATTACGATAAAAGCCACTTAATGTTCATATGAACTCTTACAGCAAATACAAAATGCTTCAAGGAGATGCCTTTGTTTTCTCAGTGTTTACTTCACATCCCTGCAATAAATTAATCAATTTCACTGTAATACCTGGAGATTGCTGAATTTAGTGGCACAGAAGGCAACATTAAAAACTACTTGGTACTTCAGGACGCAAAAAAGTTGATCAGTTTTACAAACTGAGAGTATCACACTTGTACCTCTCACAGCAAATTCTCACTGACCATTTGTGTTTTATTTCTATTCAAACTCTAAGGCATACTGTCTGTACTGTCAGCCTACACTCTAGTTTTGAGGTTAAAGAAAAAAAAGTCAGGTTGAGGTGAAGTTAAAAAGTAAATCAAAAAGTATCCCTGAATACTGACATACAATTAGCCTGATGCAAATCCCCCCTCTTCCTCCTCCAAGTCCTGACATGATCTAACCAACTGCTGTTAAGGATACTGCGTTTTTAAAAAGTGGGTATTCAACCACTTTAGAGTGCTTTTTGGGTGCCTCTAGAAGGAATATCCATTCCAAAACAACAGCACTTTTGGTTTCTGGCCAAATGCTAGCACACTCATTATCTCCCACATATTGCAATTAGAGCATCTCTTTCCTTTTGGGAAAATGAAACCCTTGGCGATGGATGGAACCAGAGCACTTCCATGGTTTCCTGAAGGCAACTGACTGATCAGTTGACCGACGGCTTTCTGAAAGATCTTTCATCTTCAGAAGATCATAAGTTTTAGAAAGGTTTCTTCACCAATTCTTTCATTTGGATTCAACCAAAGTGAAGTTACATTGATCCTAAATAGATGGCAAACAAAGTCTCTCTCTGCCAAAGTTTCTGAAAGACTTGAACAACAGTTTTGTTTAGAATCCTTGACATTTGTTAATGCAGTAAATTTTCACTAGCTGACTGATCAAAATGATTTCTATCCTATGTACAGTAATTAGAGATTGCTGATATTAATTTTTTACTTGACTATAATAACCATATGTGATGATTTCAGAGAAGAATGAATTCTGCACATGCATTTAAACTTACTAAGGTGTACTGTGGATACTGCAATTTTTTTTGAGATATATCTCAGTCTACAGAAGAGTCTCAAATCTGTTTGGACTGTTTAAGCCCATGTGAATTGGCTATTACATTTCTGCTGGCTGTCTCTGTCAGTGTTCCAATAAAAAGACAATGGCCATCTGTCTGAGCTAGGATCATTGCAGCTAAGTGCTGCCCTACAACTAAGAGACATCAGCACTTACGTGACTGCAGTTATACATGGATGTACGAGGGGATGCTCTTCATGGATACAATCTCTTACCAATTGGGAATATCAAATAGCACCCACTCACTAATGCGTTCTGCTAGCCTTTTTATCCACCTTAAAAATTACATTACCTGGAAGACTGCCGTAACATTACTCTTCCAGAATGCCAGGAATAATGGAGTAAATTTCAACCCAGATAATGGATATCTCTTATGCAGCTGAACACTACCGCTTTGGTTACGCAGCAGTACAAAGATGCTCTTTCTCCTTATTTTTAAACTATCACACTATATCTGACAGAAACTGAATTCTAATATTCTCTGGAAAGAAAATTAATCAGAAGAACATAGAAAGGATAAATACGCACAAATCCCACATTTTGTCTCACACCTGCCACCATCAGATAAATAATGTTTACTAACGATATTGATACGTATACATTTACTATCTGTCACTGTGTAAGCTCAGAAGCACAAACTAACATATGCAAGCAGCCACACAAGGAATCACAAAGACTAAAATATTTTTCAAAGTAAAATAGTGAGAGCTTTGTGCACTCAATACACTACAGTTTCATTTAATTTCAAGAGTCCTATTAAGCACTGCTCTAATTGTACATCATTTACAGTTCTAGATCTGTGAAGGAGGATAATAGATGTCAAGTCATTGTTCTAGCAACCATTTATACAATTTGTATTTTCAAAATAAAAATCATACATGACTCAAAAATCCTTATGAGCGCACTAAAAGCATCATCACAAAGCCATCTGTTTTAGGCCATGCAGAGCTCAGTAACAAAACAAATGTTGCATTTCATTTTCAGATCCGGGCTTATTGATTATTTTATCTCCTGTGCTGCAGAGTATGCCAGAAGGCCCTGCTCTGGAGACAAGTTGCAATGAAGAGAGACAAGAATTTTATTACTGCTGGAAGGTGCATAGCTCTGCTTTGGGAAAAATTACACAGCCCTCCAATGAGAAAAAATAATACAAATGAATGAAGCCTGAAAAAAAGCAAGAAAAAAAAGACTGCAGTTGCCAAAAAATTGATAAATACTGAAAGGGATCTCAAAGATAAGTGTAATGATGCCTAAGCCAATGATATTTCACTATTATCTCTCCAGGTGCCTAGAAGAGCAAGTGAGTCCTTGATGCTTTCACTACCATACCCATCACTATTTTGCCAACTGAATTAGAGATGAATCACCCACAAGATCTGCAGAACAGTCTACTGCAGCTTCTTTTGAGAGAACAACTCTTTCTGACAAAGGAACATTACCAGCAACAGCATTACTGCCAGTTTTATTATCCAACAGGACCTGGAGAATTCATTGCCTTTATACATCTACATTTTTTAACAGTTGGAAATGTTGAATAGTCTGTGAGTAGGTGCTGTTTACGGCACTGTGATCTTTAAGAAGACATGACAGAGTCTCTCTGCCTTACATATTATCCAATAGAAGAAAATAATTTGTCTGGGAATGCTTTAATAACTGTTTTCCACTGACAGAAAGATATCTTCAACAGACAGAGCTGGGAACAGCAAATAGATGAATGACAGCTGCAACTCATTCATGCATGCAGGCACTCCCTCTCCATCACCATTCATGGAAGGGCAAAAATCAGTGGTGTCTTACCTGGGAAAGAAAAGGTGTTTAGGTAAGTGGGTATATGCCCTTCATCCCCAAGTACAAGTGCTATTCCTGTCAACTGGGCAAAGGTGATGGTTGGACATCAGCTCTAGCTTTAACTTTGGTAAGTAGAAAATAAGGCTGTACAAACCCAACTTTGTTCACAAGCTAACTTTTTCAGAATCTTGCTCGGCTCCCTTCTGGACCAATTTACTGAACTCAGAACACTGGGTCTGTTTTTCACTTGTTCTTTTCATAGAGAAAGTGATTCAATTTCTTATGAATTAATTTCTTCTCACTTCACAAGATCTTAGACATCTTGATGGTCTAAATTACTTATCTCTAATAACAGCATATTAGCATCAATCCTGTTCTCTCTCTTGCAGGGTTTTATACACCTTGATGATAACCCCCTTATTCTAGTCACTCCAGAGCTTCACAGATCAAGTCTGGCTAATCTTTCATATCTTGCAGACAGTAAATTAGATGCCCCTGCTGCAACCTAATCTCAGCAATGTTTTCTTATTATAAGGTCACTGGAAGTGCACAAATTACTCCAACTGCAATTTTATTATTTCTTCAATTTGTGCCAAAATAATTTAAAATGGATTATAAGCATAATTGTCTATTTAAAACCCTATATCAAGACTTGCATCCTCTCTGCTGCTATGTAGTATTCAATGGAGACTGTATTACCTACAAATAATTTTCTTAAATTTTTATTTTCCCCCTTTCCCCGTTGTAGGATATATTATTACTTTCAGGTTTCAGTTTAATTTTGCTTTAAACTTTTTTATCTCTTATCCATTAAAATAATCCAGTACTGCTTCTACTGGCATAGGAAGCAGTACTGGATTATTTTAATGGATTAGAGACATACTGTATTTAAGGACACAGTGCAAAGAATCTCTTTGTAATATGAACTTCTCCAATGTCATTTACCTGTGAAGTAAACATAATGATTTCTAAAATGATTGGTGCAGCAACACCTTCCACTGGACCATATTGCTCAAAGCCCCATCCAACCTTGTCTTAAACACTTCCAGGGATGGGGCATCCACTTCTCGGGCAACCTGTTCAGGTGTCTCACCACCCCCACAGTAAAGAACAGCTTCCTAACATCTAATCTGGTTCTATCCTCTTTCATTTTAAAGCCATTCCCCCTTGTCTTGCCACTACTTACTCTCATAAAAAGCTCTTCTTCAGCTTTCTTGTAGGCTCCCTTTAAGTACTGGAAGGCTGCTATAAGGACTCCATGGAGCCTTCTCTTCTCCAGGCTGAACAACCCCAACTGTCTCAGCCTGTCTTCAGAGGAGAGGTGCTCCAGCCCTCTAATCATCTTTGTGGCCTTCCTTTGGACTCCACATTTTTCTTGTGTTAGATCCCCAGAGCTGAATGCAAGTGGAGTCTCATGAGAGCAGAATAGAGGGGGAGGATCACCTCCCTCAACCTGCTGGCAGCGTTCCTTTTGATACAGCCCTGCATACAGTTGGCTTTCTGGACTGTAAAAACACACAGCCAGGTCTTGTTGAGCTTCATGTCAACCAACACCCCCAAGTTCTTCTCCTCAGGTCCTTCTCCTACAAATATTCCTATTTATATAGCTTTTTTTCACTTTTTTTATAGTAATCCATTTGGTATTATACTTGAACATTTACTTTAAATTTAGCTGATGAATGCCATATGAAATGGCCATATAATAAAACAGCAGGGTTCTGTGGAGAGGCAAAAAAGCTTTTACAGATGCCAGAAATGAATGATTAAATTGTGGTAAACTTTCTACAGATTCTTTTTACGATTCTCCAGAATCTGTCAGGAGGGATTTAATTCTTTATTAAATTCTACATAACAGTTAAAATATTCAGGCTGATGTATGAAACATACTTTAAATTGTAAGTGAAATGTCTTGCCATTCATCAGCAATTATGCCCTTAATTAGTTCTGACTATTGTCAAAGCTTTCTAGCTTGTCAGTGAAGGTACGCAAGAGCTGATCTCTACGGGACTATTTATGATTTCAAAACCTCTTCAGAAATCTCTCAGTAAAATCTGCCTTCAGGATCTACTAGTAATTGTTATGCATAGTTTCATGAGAATCACCCAACCTTGGGTGAGAGTGAATAATTCAAAGCAAATACATATTATTCATCTCTTTAGGAAAATATTTGTAAGCAGATCACAGTTTCTCTGAATGTATCCATTACCACACAGAACTGCAATAGGCACAAACTCTTCTGTCAATTTTAGTGGGCTCCAGATTAGATTCTATTTTAATTTCCTCTAAATGCATTTTAAGTAGGATTATAGTTGCTCAGAAATAAACTTCTATACAGAGCTCTTTTATAGAACACTGAGTATTTGCTACTTGCTTTGTTTGGCTATCATGTTTGTTGCTCATGTCAACATGAATGACATGACACCATTCTTTTTCATTAGAGGAACGTGACTCTAACCCTAATGAAAGGGCGTATGTAGAGGTAATGGGATATTTTAATCTCTCTAGAGAGGCTCAGGGATGAACTGGATTAGAGCGTTTCACAAAATTCCTACACCACATCAATACTGCTTATCCCCAGAAAAACTATGTAAGTTTTGTTGACATCACTATGTTACATTGACAGTGTGCAGTCTTTATATTCAATTTATTCTATCCTTGATGGAGCTTTGAGGACAAAGAGGCAAAAATATAGCAGCAATCATGAGACGCAAATGTCACTTACTGGGTTACAGCATTAGAGGTCACAGACAGAAATTTGGGGTCAAGCTCCTTAAGCAATATTCCACATGGAAAAAAATATTCACTTACTGATTTTTTTTCTTGTCTGTACTACAAGCCTAACAGTTTCTTACACAGATTAACACTATGCATGAAGTATTGGTCGACAGGTGGACCACTTGGTGGATAAAGAATTGGCTGGATGGCCGCAAGCAAAGAGCTGTGCTCAATGGCTCAATGTCCAGCTGGAGACCAGTAACGAGTGGTGTCCCTCAGAAACTGATGTTGGGACCAGTCTTGTTCAACATCTTTGTCAGTGACATGGACAGTGGGAATGAGTGCGCTCTCAGCAAGTTTGCTGATGACATCAAGCTGGGTGGTTTGGTTGATATGCTGAAGGGAAGGAATGCCATTCAGAGGGACCCTGACACGCTTGTAAGGTGGGCTGATGCCAACCTGATGAAGTTTAACCATGACAAGTGCAAGATCCTACATCTGGGTCAGAGATATCCCAGGCACAGCTACAGGTTGGGCAGAGAAGAGATTCAGAGCATCCCTGAAGAGAAGGACCTGGAGGTGTTGGTCAATGGAAAGATGAACGTGAGCCTGCAGTGTGCAATTGCAGCCCAGAAAGCCAACTGTATCCTGGGCTGCATCCAGAGGAGTGTGACGAGCAGGTCAAAGGAGGTGATCCTGCCCCTCTACTCTGCTCTTTGCTCTTGTGAGACCTCACTTGGAGTATTGTGCGCAATTCTGGTGTCCTCAACATAAAAAGGATATGGAACTGTTGGAACAAGTCCAGAGGAGGGCCACGAGGATGATCAGGGGACTGGAGCACCTCCCATATGAAGGCAGGCTGAGAAAGTTGGGGCTGTTGAGCCTGAAGAAGAGAAGGCTGAGTGGAGACCCCATAGCAGCCTTCCAGTATCTGAAGGGGGGCCTATAGGGATGCTGGGTCTCTTCATTAGTGACTGTAGTGATAGGACAGGGGGTAACGGGTTTAAACTTCAACAGGGGAAGTTTAGATTGGATATGAGGAAGAAATTCTTTACTGTAAAGGTGGTGAGGCACTGAAATGAGTTGCTCAGGGAAGTTGTGAATGCTCCATCCCTGGCAGTGTTCAAGGCTAGACTGGACAGAGCCTTGGGTGATATGGTTTAGTGTGAGGCGTCTCTGCCCATGGCAGGGGGGTTGGAACTAGATGATCTTAAGGTCCTTTCCAACACTAACGATTCTATGATTATACGATTCTAGATTGGATAGAGGGATAGTAATAGCATGCTAATTTATGAACTTGGTAACATTTTCAGGTTGCTGGAAAAATCTTTGGGTGTCCCTGCAGTACATAAAACAGACCTCTATCCCTGTATTTGAAGGAAGAAGTTTAGCATTCTGGTCTACAAGAACATTCTGGGAACACATACACAATATTCACGCAATGCTACAAAAGACATACTACAAAATTTGCTTCTCACTTATATTAGTTCTGAATGAAATAACTTCAGTGAGCAAGGGCTTCACTCAACAACTCAATAAAACAATTCTCTCTATGCCTTCTTGACAAATGTACAGAGATGGAAGTAAGGGCAGCACCAAGTTATACAAATGAATGCAGTCTGGCCTATCCGATGCAAAGCTGTAAACTTGTCATTTATCCACAAAACAATTTGTTCTTTGATAAGATCATGTCTTTTACTAAGTACACTGTGCTTCTTAAGGATTCATGAAACTTCATTTAATTTAGTTTTTAAGCTATTTGCTTATTCCTTGTTATTTCCCTACCCATGGAATTCCTCTCTGAATCTTAGAATTAGGAACAGGTGCTGATTTTATACCCCTTGTGAGTGCGTCATATTTCATTTTGTAGTAAGGTATTTTTTAATCATGTCATCCTAAAGTTTTTCTCCTCTCACCAGTAATGATTTTGGATAATCAATATTCTGCAAGCACTGGTCAATGCAAACTAAACTGCATAATGCTTCTTGAATCACCATTCCCCAAATCTTAAAGCACCTACATAGAATCCAAATCCTTTATCTTATTACTTGTCTACCAAAAGCTGTGCATTTGGCTCATTTGAACTTTCCTGCAGAGTTAAAGGAAAACTATGCAGAGACTTTTAGTCAGCTGAAGCCCATTAATTGCACTGTTACCAGGATATGACTACCACAGTGGAGTGTAGGTGTAGACTAGCTTTTCTTAGTTTTATTTCCATAATCACACCACCAGAGAACCATAGCTAACATCCACTTGCATTTCTAACTGAAGAATACATTTCATATTGGAAGTCAGTAAGAGCAATAATAGAGGAAAACATAATTAAATGGATGCGATTTGGGTTTTCTCCAAAGCTACTGTCCAGGCATATTAAGCAGCTAGACAGACAACATACAACCTGGAACAATGTTCAGTGTTGGGTTGGCAGCAGGCAGGGCTTCTTGAGTTTATGATTCGTCTGGAATAATGCTGCACAGATTTTACCACAAAATTATGAAGTGATTCATAATTGTGCAAGATTCAAATACAGGTATATGCAATACACATTCCCTTATGTTACAGCACTATAACTGGGTAAACATACCCAAGGGAAAAGTGGGGGGGAAGTGAGGGAGTGAATGAAGTCTGCTGGAGATTTGGCTTTTGGTGTACGTATGAGAAGAGAGCATGTGTTAACAATGTTAATGGCAAAAGAAAACCATGAGACAGGCAAACAGCTCAAAGAGATTATCTTTCAAATTCAGCAACTCCTACTACACTTTGTGGGTATCTTGCAGATTTACTCAAGAGGGTAAGAAACATCCTGTTGGGCCTTCTCTTTTGACCAGTGACAGCCCTACCACAAACGAAACCAAGTATATTGAACCACCTTGTCTCTCTAACAGAGGCAGTAGTAAAAAGGTATTTGGGAGCAGATTATCTACAGTTTGCCCTTTCCCAGGCAACTCCTGTCACTCACCCAGGAACTCTGGATGGAAAAGTCTTCCCTACCCGTTCTCCATGATGTCTGCTATGAACCTTCTGCCCACAGGTTTGACTAATCCTCTGTGAACCTCCCACTCTTGTCTGTCTGCATTTTCTGCTCTGGCAACAAATTCCAGAAGTTCAATACCATTATTAAAGAAAACAAACAAAACAAGTATTTCATCTTCTACATTGTAAATGGTTTTCTCATAGTTTTGGAACATGCAGTCCTTGTTCTACTTTATGATTTTGTTCATCTCAGTCATATCCTCAGCACAGTTCTTTCTTCTCCAAAAAGCCACAGCTTTTTTATTCTCCTTCTGATAGCTTATTTCTTATGCCAAGATGACTGTTATTTGGCTCTTCTAGAGCTACTAACAGCCTTGCCACATTCTGCCCCCCTTGGTCCTAGCCCCAGTAAGTGTTTTTATCAGCACAACAGAAAACACTATTGTCTGAGAATCCTATGGGAAGAAGGTTGTTTTTGAAAACTCTGACATTATTAAAGAGAACAGAACAGCTCTGAAATATCAGATCTTTTTCTGATACCTTGGAAGACAGGACACACAACTTCATGGAGCAAGTCAGAGTAATACTTTCTGTAGTCGTGAAGTGAAGCTATTTAAAGTTAAATAAGCAGAATCACGTTTTCAAGAAATAACTGTTATCCCTGGAGTAACTCAAGATCCTCAAGAGCTCTGTGTGTTTCTCATTGTTTCCACTAGCTTCCTGGTGAAGCTCAGGGCTACAGAAAATAACTTGTTGAATTGCATTATTAGGGTTAATGTTGATAAAGACATTCAAATATTTTCTCATTTTTTGCCATCTCTGTAGGTTTCACATTGCTATAGTTGAAGGCTAAGCTGACATTGTTATCTATAGAAAACAAAAATTATGATGGATACCTAAAATGGATCATTATAACATACCAACTGTGGGTCCTCTGAGACAAGGATATGTTATTGTGATAATACCTGAAACCTTAACACTTCAAGAATAATTTAGTATTTATGAATTAAAACACAAAAACTGATCTCAAGAGACCTTTTCAAGACATCAGTACTTTAACACAAGCTTTTTAATAAGTAAGAAATAAAAGTAAATGCTATTTCTATACAACTTTCAAATAAAAGAACTATGGGGTAGATAAAAAGAGAATAATTTAGGTGCTTGCTCTGTCAAAATCAATGTAGCTGTGTAAATCTTGGCCTTAGAGTTAGAATTTGTCAATTTGTCAAATATGGTTTGTTTAATGTGAAATTACTGGTAATGTTTAATTGGTTTCTAACGCCAGTGCAAATTATTTCTGTAGTCAATTTGCCAGTTTGTGAATTGAAATAAAGAAACACAAAAATGGTAATTTGTGAGAACTTGGTTTTGCAGGTTGTCAAAACTGGATGCAGATTTGCTTAATTAAGTCTAATTATTAAATTCTCCAGGTTTAATTAGTTATATATTTCAGATAATCTTTCTCACCAACACTGAAAGTACCCAGATCATGTCACTCATATATGTGTTCCTTAGTACAAAATTTATCTTAACTAATGACAGCTCATGATAACATGAAAAGTTTTCTTTCCTCTGTCTTTTCATCTCTAAAAAAGAATGGAAATTCATTGCTTTTTCCAGTTCAATATGGTGACTTCTGAAAGTAACTACTTGACTGGCAAAATATAGTACAAAGGAGCTCATGCTATTGGGTTTTTTTCATTCTCATCCTCCACACAGACTCTTGGGCTTTATTTGATGAAACAACCACTGTCTCTCTGTTAGAAAAGGGTAAATTAATGAAAGACACTTTCTATAAGTAAATAAATGAAAGTCCTGAAGGCTTCAGTACAAGATACAATTATATACTTACCCCAGAAAAAATGGTTTGCTTCTTGCCAAGACTAAAAACAGGAGTCCAGAAAGAGAACAACTTTAAATTAGAGATAAAAACCCCCAAAATTACAAGCTTAACAGAGAAATCTTCATCTCAGATTTTCCTCGTAAGCACAGAAGGTCTTTTTACTTGTGTATTTTGCCATCAATAAAAAAGTCACTGATTCTAAATATATAGCATTATTACTATTATAGACTTAAATATCTTCATCATGCCCACAAAGTAAACGGAAATAATGGTGACACAACAGATCTGAAACACCAATCCATACACACACGAGTATTTCGAAAGAGACATCAAGGAATACAAATATGACTAAGGTGAATTTACAGAAATGTGACGTATTTATTTACTACGCTAGAGCCTCACATAAGAATGAAACATTGGACTATAAAAAAAATAGCTAGCCCACACACAAAACAAAGACCGTGAAATAGCTGTATTTTTATAGAATTTTTAACAAAAGAATGCTGGTTTATGCCCCCTTCCACCCCCCACCGCCCCCACCACGGGACTTAGCTGGGATGCAATTAAAACTAATATATGCTTTTTCAATACTCACAAGTTTGACCCCAAGCACACATTTTAAAGCACTAATTTTCATGGTTTATGTACTTCTAATCCAGTTTCAAGTTTCAAAATAACCTAAGAAATATACCCTTTTTTAAAGCTGTTCTACTTTCAAACGATTTCTTTTTTTTTTTTTGTTTAGCAAAATAGGTAATCAGGGAAAGGGAAAGGGAAAGGGAAAGGGAAAGGGAAAGGGAAAGGGAAAGGGAAAGGGAAAGGGAAAGGGAAAGGGA
>JAOEHY010037750.1:0-17731 GCA_025447955.1 Psilopsiagon aurifrons | reverse complement strand
CGGGCCCTTCGGCGTCGGACAGGGGGAGATCAGAGGGCGGTGGTCCCGGAGGTGGGGCCGCCGCGGCGCTCGGCCGCGGGTCTGCCCGGGTTCCGGGTCTCCTCCGACAGCGGCCGCCGCCCCTCGCAGCCGCCGGCGCTGGGCTCTGCCTTCGGTGCGCCTATCTGCGCCGCGGGGGTTTGTTCCCTCTTCCCCTTTGCAAGGCGCGGCTGCGAGCCACGAAGCTATTTATTGTTATTAACTGGCTTAATTTGCATGCCGTTCGTGAGTCTGGGTTTCTGAAAGAGGCTTCAATGAGACTTCGAGCTAAAGTTAAAAGTGCTGCCATTCCGACTGAGGACCATGGATTGGGATAGCAGGAATTAAACAGGATTAACATCACTTTAATTATGGGAAGGAGGGTAGTAAATAGGCATGCAAACGGGAGCTACAGCTAGAACAGCCTCAATAGATCAGGGATGGGTCCTGGCCATTGGGGCATACACTGTGTGGGTAACCCCTGTGCAGACTCTGAAACACACTGTGGAGAAAGAAGCATGTCTGGGGATCCACGGGCCAGACTGAGAGGCATGGGGACTCCTGGCCTCAGTGGTAGCAGAGTTCCTGCTGGAGAGTGGCTGTCTTGCACAAAGGGCAGAGGGTCTGATGCTCTGAGCAGTGAAGATGCTGCATTTTCAGATTAAGAAATGTTTCAGAAGCATAGAAACAATGGAAGTGCAAACATAGAGCACCAAATGTTCTTCAAAGAGAGATTGAAAGGTATAAGCAAAAGGCGAGGACAAGAAGTCACAGTGAGATGCGGTTGACAGAAGCAAACCCTTGGTAAGGAAGCACTGTGACCCCAGGCAGAATAGCTGGAGATGTCTAAGGCAGGATAGCTGACGGAGCAGGTATGTGCAGGGCCAGAACTCTGCCTTGCAACTTTGAAACCAGAAAGGCTCTGTTTAGAGACACTATTGCTTAGGGGACTTGTGTTTCTAAATGGTATTTCTATAGTAAAGATACCTGATCTCTGGGAGAGATTGCCTACAGTGAGAGGGCAGCTCCAAGGAAAGGAGCAAAACCTCAGTGAGAGATGTGCTGAGGTACCCTCCCTGGCAGGCAGACGTGAGAGCTGCTTTCAGGGAGCAAGGGAGGCACAGCCTAGGGTCTGGGGAGTGAGCCCAAACATCAGTTCGCCGTTTGGACGCCAGGTGGACGTACAGCCTCACCACAGTCAGGAGGGAGAAGACTGGCCTAGGCTGCCGACTGTCAGTGTGAGCTGAGAGAGGCAGGACCGTTTTCTACCCCAGGGCAGCTCTCCTTTCAGGAAATTAAAAACCAGGCAGCAACGAGACAGACAGACATCCACTGCAGAGGAGGAACGCTGCAGAGCACTTCATGGGACTGCAGACAAGGGAGTGGGCTGCCCACCATCCAGAGCCCATGGGCTCAGAGGCCACACGGGTGCCAGCTGGATTGGGATCAGCTGCAATGTTATACCAGCACCTCCAGTGAGCTGGAAGTGGTCCAGCTCTGGAGGGGAAGAGTTATTACATCCTTCAGCAGTCATGTGGGGTGTTTAAAGAGTACTGTTCGGGAAAGTGAGATGCTGGATGTGCTCATCCTAATGCACTGAGCATAGCACTGAAATGAACCTGCTGCAAGGTCCTGTCTGGTCACAGGAGTCCCACTGAGTGTGCTGGACCTGTGTCAGGTAGTGGACATAAGCAGGACCCTAATAGGTCCAGCATCAGCTGTCTTTCATGGATGAAAATCTTATCATCAGAGAAAGGGAAGCCTGAGCAAGAGGCAAGCTGGGCTTGTGTTACAAGCTATGGCATCTGCTCAGGGGTATAAGGCCAGCCACAGGCTGAATGCAGCAGAGGAGACTGAGGCTAGCTCATCTGGGCATCTGGCAATCTCTGCTGAGCTCCATTCTCCTTGTGAGACACACTCAGGCTCATTCAGGAAATGCCTCTATCCGTGGAAATGTCCAGATGCTGTGCACATGCAGCAGAGTACTGCAAAGCCAGAAGGCAGCTGCCACATGGTAGGGTTAGTCAGAGGCCCCAGGTTGGCATCTGAAAGCATCAAGATTGTTTGAGCCAGGCACATACCATAAAACACTGCAATTCTGTGGGGTAACATTAGGAAAAGGATGATCCTGGAAAGGGAAATCTAGCAGCATCACTGTTCTGAAACCCACAGACTGTAGCATTTGTAAGTAGAGATGATGTGAATACAGAAAGGGGAAAATGTCTGGACTGAGAATGGCCCATTCCCTGTGCTTCTTTGATGGAAACATGTTTTGCCAGTTTGCTTTTGGCTGTTAGTGAAATGTGCCTTCTGACGAGCAGCATGGTGAATAAGCCATTGTGTACTGCACTTGACGTTAGACTGGAATGAGAGAAAATGACACTGCCCGTTGTCTCTACTGAGGCTTCACAAATCTTTTGCACAATAAAAGACACAATCTATCAACCTGCCTAAAAGCCATTCTCAAAGGTGGTGGTAGTCAAACCAGACACAACAGGGTACTAGGGGCAGTAAAATGCTTAGTATTTTTGGGCTAGGACAATCATCAGCTGCAAATGCAGCAGGAGATGAGTCAGTCCTAGCTGATGAGAACACAAGATGAGGGTTTTTTTAAGAAAGAGCTAAGCAATGTCGGAGCTGGTATCATGGGAAGGATCACCTCATTGAACTGCACATCCAGACACTGAGCTCCCATTGTAGCCATTGAAGATGCAGCCAATACTGACAATAAACTATAGGTCATTGTTTGCACCATTTTAAAGCACTTCTGAACAAGCTCAATGTGGTTTAAATCCTTTTCTTTCCATTGACTGCGCAAGGGACAGGTAAGTTCATCTGTATACACCTGCACTGCAGTTGTCTGAGTGTCAGAGGGAAGGGTCTTCTCCCGTGTGGTATATCCACACTTCTCACATGGAGAAAAGATAGGCAAAAAGAAGATCCAGCTGCATGGCATCTTCCAAAGGAAGGCAGAGATGGGACAGTGCAGTGTGTGCACAGTGAATAGAAGTGCACAAAAGGAGCTGCTTGACTGCATTGTGAGATATGAACCTGATCCTGAATAGTCATCATGCTATTGGTCATACTGTTTACTCCATTTCCAAGGAAGAATGATGCTGTTTGAAGGACAGGCAGGCAAGGACTGAGAATAAGACATTGCAGTGCCCCTGGCAAGGTCTGGCTGTCGTGACTCTGTACTCAGTAGATCGCAGAATTCCTCAGCAGAGCTCAAAACTGGTTCAGCTTTGAATGGGAATTTGAGCACAGAGTACCTGCAAAGCAATGGGAAGCTGGGAGTCAGAAGAGGCAGGACATTGTTAATTAGTGTAAAAGAAGCGGGAAGCTTTGCCTGACTATAGGAACACTGCAGCACAGCCCTCAGAGATCAGATGGCAACTGAGCACTAATATCTACGGGTCTGAGAATCTCAGATATTTCCTGGAAGAGAAAGTCCATGTGCTCCAGCTGAATAATGCCAGGCAGTGCACTAAACCACTTAGGAAATGGGCAAGATCCAACTATCAAACAAGAACCCAAAACAATGGTCACAGCCTATCCTGCAATATTATTGGTTGTGTTCCAGTCTGAGAGTAATAGTGAAAGGCAAACCAAGAAAGCAGTAAATCGTGGGACTGGATGGCCAGCATAACTTGGGTTTATGGGAAAAATCTATCATGAGGAGTAAAGAGTACATCTATTTACTAATGTCTCTTGAGGCTTAGAAAGGTGACACATAGCAAGGGTCAACAGGACACTTCTCAGTAGCCCACCAATCTGCATCAAGACATATTACTGCCTTGAGCTACAAGTTAAGGCAATAGCAACTCATGTTTGAAGTGCCAGTTTGAACCTTTATGTGATAGCCAGCAAGCAAGAACCATGTCCAACTTCTCTGGGACAGCTGAGGTTCCTCGTCAAAGCACAGAGAATTAAGCTGTGCTGCCAAAAAGGATTTACGCTCATGCAAACACAGTGTAGCTCTATACATCCCCCAAAAGGATTTACGCTCATGCAAACACAGTGTAGCTCTATACATCCCTTCCCTGTTACACATTCATATGGCTTGGCTGAAACACAAGAGTTTCTTCTGTGAAGATGTGGGGGTTTGGTCAGAATTCACAAACTTAACTTAGCTGAAAAATGCTGAAAGTGTTGACCCTGAGGTTCAGTTTTCTCCATGTCTCATTGACGACAATCACATGTCAGCACCATTTCAAAGGACAGCCAAGTCCAGTGAAAGATTCACACCTATGGAAAACAAGACGCCTTTCTCCTTTTCTATCCATTTCTACCTGCCTGTTCTCCTACACTGGCCATTCCATTACACCCCTCTGTCATGCAGGTTTTGGTCCAATGGGCATCAGCACTAGTACATGCCAAGTGATGGGATCGCATGGCCAAGAACCATGTGATCGCGGTTCGAGTGAGGAAGAAGAGTGCAATTTTCTTTCAGCCAAAGTGAGTTATGTCAGTTTACATTATCTGCTGAGGCCATACACACCCTAATGCAGACTGCCTGGCCAAAGCCTGAAGTAGCACAGCATATAAATCTAAGGACAGAAATCATCCTTTGTCCTTTCAAAGCTTCTATGCTTTAAGTTCAGCATGTACTCTACTCTGTCAGGTAAAGAATTAAATCAGTAAAGCATGGTGTTTGGATCGCTAGTCTCAGTAGTAGCAGAAGGTCCTGTGCTGCAAGGGACCATTCAACTCTATTCTTCTGAGATGCTCCCAGTTCAGT
Organism: Psilopsiagon aurifrons; assembly: GCA_025447955.1. NCBI lineage: Eukaryota > Metazoa > Chordata > Aves > Psittaciformes > Psittacidae > Psilopsiagon > Psilopsiagon aurifrons. Next base: position 12,972 of record JAOEHY010037750.1, on the reverse strand, counting down.
CTTCAATGTGTAAAGGCCTTTTATAGAGTGGTCCTTCTGTGGATGTGGGATATATTGTGGTCTGCAAAGAGCTGTGGTTCCTTTCAAGACACTATGAGACAATCTGTGAATTCCTTTAATTGCATTAGTGTGTAGCAACATGCATAGACCCACTGTAGTATAAGGCTTGCCAATACTAGTGTGGGATTTGCAGCCCCCAGCCCTTTATGAAGGTCTTCTGGAGGTTGTGAAATGTTAAGCATTCTCAGCAGTTCTGGAGAAAAATGGCATTTTATGGGATTATCAAAACCAGGAGTTCTTCACTGCAAAATGCCTGTCCCTTTTCTTTGCTGCAGATTGATTTGTACTCAAGGGAAGCAGCAAGACTGTCCCCACATCACAGTTTCTGAGACAAACACTCCTAAGGTAAAAATCAACAGTGCTGATGTGCACAGTGCTAACTTTAGTCTAGGAAGTCTGTAAGTGATGGAAGCAGACAAAGAGCACCTTAGTAATTCTGTGGGTGAGAATTGTCTGTGGTGGGTGCATTCATCCCAGTGCAGTACTGTATGTGGGAAGTGAGTGCTGCCTAACAATGCCACAGCTGCTTTCCCAACCCACACACTGGTCATGTGTGCATCCTCTTCAGCACAATAAGGAAGAGATCTGCAGCATCAATTGTCTTTCACTCCACTGAAAATGGCTACAAAGCAATAAAGCCTAGCTGAGACAGAAGTCACTGAGAGTCAACTGGTTGGGCAGAGGAAGGGTATTTGCAGGTTGTTCTCTATTTGAAAGGGTAACACTCAAAGTGTAACACAAAACTGTGTATGTGCAGTGCTTGTTGAGAGTGAATGACCGAGAGGTTTATTTAAGGCATAATTCAGTGGTTATGTTATTATTACCATCTTTCTTTTTACTCCTTGTCCTTTGCACTTTTATATATTCATTTTATTAAACTTCCAGGAATTATCTGTGCAATTTCTGTTGGAGGAATTATTGAAAGCTTCCTACACCAGTGATCAAATAGCCTTCTGCTCCTGCTTAAGCTGGTTATGACAGCATGAGTTGAATCTTTACACACGACATGAAGAGCAGCATTTGATCCTACATAAACATACACACAAACATATATAAGCCCATATGTACACAGACCTATTTTCTGCAGCTATATGTGAAAACTCACTAAATGGAGCAGAAAGTGACTTTCCTCTGTGTTTGGCAATGATACAATATATTTAGGGATATTTAGCTGTAAATTATTATTCTAAATAGTGACAACTTGCAATGTAAATAGTGTATTAATAATGAAACAGGAAGCAGTGTCACTGAAATAGTGTATGGTCACATCCACACTTTGTTGTCTCTGATCTGCAGTACTGGGTCTGAGACTGCAGGCCCTTCTTATATAAGATTCACATACAGAATATGTTTTGTGCAGATTCTGCTGCAATCTGAGGCTCACATTTTAGGGAGGATTTGATGAGCTTATTGGCTCCGATCACCTGCACAATGGTGCTGCCAAACAAAGAGGCTTTCTTACGGATTTTCTTCATGGTTATTTTCCCTCCTTCCGTACTGTGAGCTCTAAAAATAAGAATAAATGGACTTCCCAGTTTCCAAAGTCAAAGACATCGTGAATTGATATTGCCCACTGAAATGCAGTGAGATTAAATCAATAACATCTGCAATAAGGCATAATGAAGACAAAATTATATCTCAGCTTTCCCAAACAGCTGCGAATCTATTTTTAATGATCCTCATTTTTGGCAGTCAGCTAAGCAACTTTTAAAATGTCCCTGAAAATGGATTGTTAAGTAGATCAGCAATGCAGAACACTGAAACACCATTAATTGCAGCTTCTTCTGTGTGGTCTGTAGTACTTGGCACGAAAACACCCTCACTGTATTGCTAGACTTGAAAACATATGTGGCACCCTAGGGTAGTTAGAAAAAAAGAAGTGACTTTAAATAGGTGACTTAAAGAATAATGCTGTGTGAGTGCTACCACTGATTTTTTTAGGTAGGGTTTTTAGGGAAACTCTATCTGTTTTCACAGACCTGCCCTATCATTCAGTGATACTGCTCTGTATGATGACAGTTTTGTACACAGATAAGCAAGCTCCTGGGCTTGGCCTCTCAGGCTCTCAGCATAGCTTTTCAGTCTGAAAAGTCTGAAAGAGTCAGCTTTCTCCTAGCATTGATGGAGTTCATCACAGCAAGATGCAACATGACATTTTAAACTTCAGGATGACGTGTATTTTCCTTAAAATGCAGAGTATACAGTAACAGTGGAGGTGATGAAAGAGTGGTGGTCTGAGAGGTATGTTTGATTATTCTTTGTACTGAGTCACATAGATCATGCTCATCTAGAGTGAACGATGTCTTCTGGCAAAGGCAGAAAACAAAGGAAAAGGACTTGGCATGGGATCTGCTTGTGGTGATGCTATGCAGTGTGAATCAATGAGGTTACTATGGGGCTGTGATTATTAATCATCTTGCATGGTGATTTGAAGAACACCGACCTTCCGGTTTGCTGAGCTTTGCCCCTCCTGATACCTAGCAGTCAAATTAAGTTTATGTGTACCAGTTCTGTTTGGAAAAAAATTAATCAATGTTACTGTTCACATTTCATCCTGTTGCCCCACAAGCTGCATGCTTCTTCCTTAATGAACATACAGTCCAGATATAAGTCTCCAGTATGCTGGAGGCCTCCAGGTGACTTCTCAGGACAAATGTGGTTTCTTCAGTTGGCATCATTCCCTGGGAAAGGCTGGTGGTGAAGGCTGACATGACAGTATACTCATGTCAGCAGGACTGGTACGATGGAGCATGCTCATTTCAAAACAAGCACATAAATGTTCACCAGAGCCATTCAGCAGAACCTCACTTGGCTGTATCTATTGGTGATCTGGTTCTCTGTTTTAAAACATTTGGTAAATATTCAGACACTGGAAATACACACCCAACCTCAGGCTTCTTTCACATACATTTGGGAGTTGTCCACGTGGCATCTGTATTTACCCTTCTTCTCTGATCAGTTGACCCAGTATCTCTCAAGGAATTTATCACATCCTTTGTACTGTTGCGCTATTAAGCACTTTTGTGTTGATGTCAGTTCCACATTCGGTTGGCTATAGTGGGCTTCTGGTCTTGTTTTCCTTGGATGAATGGTATTTGGTTTCAGATTGTTAAAGTCAAAGAGCCTGGTCAGCATGGCATCTACTTGTACTTGCAGTGTGCTGCCTTTTCACCAGAATGAGTCTGATCCTGATTTTCATCAGTTTCTTATTCCTGCTTCACACCAGTGTCATTCTGCTTACATTTTGAGAAGTGCATTTCATGGTGCAAGGAGTGCTCCTGAAATGGCTCCTCAGTGGAAAAATCCTGTGTGTTTGTCTTCCATGTTTATCTTAAAAATCAGAGCAGAATAAAAATACTCTTTGCGTGGTGGGAGAGAACATTAACCTCTGCAGCCTGTTACTCTGAATCCTTGATGTCTTTGACTCGTCTATCTCTAGATATCTAAGTACTCTATTTGTATATTTGGAAAGCAGTTGCTATGGTCTAAGTTGATTAAGCTGGTTAAGGAGAGACCACACAGTGCTGTTATGTGGATTTTACTGTTGCTTACGTAAAATACAAGTTTTCCACTCTTTTTCTAATCAAAAATAGCATAAGCATATATAGCTGTTGTTTCTGAGTGGCAAAACACCATAGCTTTTCATCATCACAGATGAAATATTTTGAATAGGCATTTAACAACTGATCTGGTTACCCAGCAGTTGAGTCCCTCTGTCTGTCCTCAAGCATTCCTTTGGGACAACAAAATGGGATTATTTGTTTCTTCTGTGGAGCACACAAATGCTCTTCCATATCCTCCTGCTCTGCCAATCCATCCCCATATCAGTCTGAATCCCAGTTTATTTCTATGTTTTATTTTTCTATTTAATAGTATCAGGTTCCTCTGCAAACCTTTCACTGTGTCTCTCCATTTCACAATAAGCAAACATGATGCTGCCATTTGTGATAACATCAGTCTTTTTAAAGGAGTTTAAAAACATGCCCTGAAATTCCTGCACAAACATGCAACCGTCTAACTAGAAGGACAGCATGTTATGTATCAGGAGAATGATAGCTGCAGTATTTGGAAGGAGAGGAAAACAAAAGTATTTAAAGACATCAGGCTGCATATATGATCTCTCACAGAGGAGCATTACAAGGTATAGTCCATGAATCAGAGGAGTATCCCATCGGCATTGGGGAATTTTAATGAACCAAATGAAATTCTCATCATGTCTAAACCAGAAATTAACATGCATCACCTTTTTCTTCCCATGGCTCTTACTGCCAGCTTCAGCTATTTTGAAATATTTGGAGCCAAAGCAGGAGCAAATCTCTAGAGGGAAGAAAGCTATTAACATCACCAATAGTTCACAGCACAGCTTTGTTTCCTGAAAGGCACAGGCATGGCAGGAGGCGCTTCGTGCAGCTACACGATGGATGCACAACTTTGAAATAATGGCCCCTGGGGCCCTGAGCCTACAAACCATTTCTCATGCGACTAAGAGAGCCCTGGGTTGTGTCAGAACCCCTTGCGAGAGGCAGGGCTCTGGGAGCTGTCTTCCTCTCCAGCACTGAGATCCACTGGGGTTGGTAGGAAGACTCAGCCACCCCACCAGAATTCGGACCAGTCATTTTATGAGACGGGCTATGCAGTCCAAATGACTTTTTACTCATGGCTAGGCCTGAAGTCATATTATCTGCGAAAGAAATGTGGTCCTTTGTTATTTTTTGTCAAGATGGTTTCCAACAGATTCTGCCCTGCTGCACCCATGTTCATTGCATCTGAAAAGAGATATGGGTTTTAGTGAAATGCAAGCTCACACAATGATAGATAAAAGGTAAATAAAAGAGGAGCTCTTTTTTTTAGTTCTTGTCCCAAAATTTCCTACCAGTCTTATGAAGAAATGTGAGGTGATACAGGAGAACATCAGCCTCAGTATAGTTAACTATTTAGTACCAGAATATGCTATTCAGAATCTGAGACTGGCAAACCATCTCCAGTAATGCATATGTTCTGCCTTGACACACTGGAACAGCTGATTTCCGTAGTGCAGATAGTTATAAAAGACACTATTTATGGGTGCACTGTATTTGTATGTTATCTGCTCTGAATTTTCCACCAGACGAGCCATTGTAAGCAAGATATCCCATTTGTCAGGTCAAAATTTACAATAATATACTGCTGATTCCAAGTGGGTAAGTGAAGAGGAGCATGGTGTATGACATGGCTGTTACATACATAAATTGATATAGTTCACAAAGCTACAGTAGGTGGTTCACAAAAAATGTCTGAATACGTTTTGTGTAAGAATGTATATGGAATTGTAGGATGAGAATGATCTATGTGGAAAACTGCTTCCTTTGTGTACTTCTATGTCATACCCTTACGTGGAGAAGTCTCAAAACAATTGACTTAGTTCCTATTCCCTACTAAATGCTATAATCCCACAAATTACTTTTCCTCACCTATTTTATTTATTTTTTTTTTTAAATAAAAGGTCAATTTTAAATTAGGATTTATTTTAGCTTTAAAGTAAACTCAGGCTCCACCTGCTCTTCAGTCCAGCTTCCAAATTTTGGTTATTCCATATAATTATTTCCTTCAATTTTTAAAAATTTCCTTTTTCTGCATGAGAGACCCACATAATCAGTAAGGGAAACTAACAGAATATATGGGCAAGAGAAAATGATTAGAGGCAAAGTGGTGTCAAGTTAACATATGGTGCAAGCGGAATAACAGAAACCCATTGTTCAGCCATAGCAGGAATATCAATGTTTGCAGTAGGCTACAAATTTCCACTCTGTTCAGGAAAAATGTGATTTTAAGTCTAAATGTTGCTTTTCATTTAGTGTACTCAAAATTTGCCTTACAGGACCATAAGCCACCCTTTGATTTAACCATGTTTACCTATAATCCTAATAAAAAAATCAGGTACTTGGGTTTTGCTTTGATTACGGAGCCTGTGTTAGCAAACAAGACATTCTTGTTCTTTTACAGCAGTTTAATTTTGGACAACCACTGAGATTTTATGTCAAAATAACATGCTAGTAGCATGTCATCAAAACACCTGGTGTGGCTGGAACTGCCACGTAATCAAAGACTCCATGATTTAAACCAAAATTAAAATAAAATAATTGCTGCTTAATATGGCCAAGAGGAAGGTTAAATGTGATCTACGTAAAAGCTTGTGTGTTATTAAATAAGAATAATAATTAAAAAACGGTCCAGGATATCTGTGTTCCTTCATATTTCTACTGGCAACCCTGTGGTTAAGTCAAGTAATGATTGATTTTGAGAGAATTATAGCTATTATAAACTGTAATCAGCAGAGGATGAGAATAATTACGCAGAGAAAGGGGAAAAAAGCTGAAACATGGCTGAGCAATATTCTGATTGATGGCAAAGTCATTTCCTGGCTGTTAATGACTGATTTTTCAACAGTCAGCATAGGCACTAACCCTGTGGGGAAAGAAGGAAAAGGAATGGTCATGTTATACAGAAAACTACTGTCCTCAACTTATCATTTTCGTTAGGAATGGGTGAACAGGCTCGGAAAAAAACCTGCTGACTGTTGTTCAGGACCATCTCTGTGTGACAAGACTGCAGCTCGGGGTGAGCGTATTTGGAAAGGCTGTGAGTTTTGCTTTTGGTTTGCCCTGCAAGTGCCTAGTGAACCTTCATCTCCTTCGAGCTCCTGCATCACCAAACCCCACCAAAGCACCCTGGGGAGGGCTTTTGTGAAGTTACAGAGCACAAGGAAAGCAGAATGGCACATAAGACAGACTCCTTGTTTTGGTGAGACATTCAGATGGTCTATCCGATCTGGAAAGTTTTCTATTAATGAAAGCTCACTGGTATTCTCAGATGAAGCAAGTACGAGTGTTTCTAGCTTCAGGCTGGTCATATGCTACCCCTTGTGCCCTGTCTGCAAGTTTCCCTCCTTGATAGCTAACATCTGCTCCCCTCCCATCCTCAGACCTCTCTTGTGTTGCTCCCAGGAGAAAGGCATGTCCCCTCCAGAAAGGCTAATTACCTGCCCCTTGCCACATTTCCGTGTGTGTGCACATGTGCTAGTGATATGCACACAGGCCACAGCCAGCGAGCACCGTGGGGGGTGGGATGCTGAGCAAAAAGCAATTGCTCTGATCTTACATGAGTCTCTGAAGGAATGTCTGATGGGGATGCATGTGCGCTCTCAAGGCCTAAAATAATTCTGATTTCTATTTTATGCTGCATGAGGTCATGGAGTGGACAAGCCTACAGAGCAGTGGGCTCTGGTTGACAGCCGTGTGGCCTCTAAACTGTGAGACTTCCAAAAGAGAGACTCATTTATCTTATCAGCCACAACCATAAAATAGGGTAAAGGATGGAAATAGATTAGAACCCATAAAACTGAGGGAAGCAAGACAGCTGCCAACCAGGAAGGGACAAATATTGCTCTGTGGGGTCCTGCTGGCTTTGAAGAAGCTTGTGAATGATCGTTTATTGCTGGCTCCACAAAGTGTCTCCTGTCATGGGAACTGTCCCATCAGGTTTGACTGTCCAGAGAAGCTCCAGAAACATGCTTTCTTATATCCCCCATTTCTCTCTCAGTGCAAGGATGTTGTAGGTACTGGATTTTGAGAGCTGGCTATATACCAAAGTGTGCTGCTTGCTGCAAACCTCTGCCAAATACTTGTATAGGCAGTTTTCCATCTGCCCAAGAAATTATGCCTATATAACGCTCAGCATTTTCTGGCGGATTTTGCAGTGCCGTGGAAAAATTCGGGTTGTGGATTTTCAATTAATTACAAAAATCCAAGTTGTCCAGAGTTTATAGTCCTGATTTAAACTACACAATACCAGCTTGATACAAGTGCTGTCTCACTGATTTTAGTGGAGTTATACCCATCAATGAAAACAGATGGAGTAAATAATGCAGTTAGCAGCTGTATCTCCTGCCAACAGCAGGTCAGATGCATCTCAGCAGCCAAAAGTACCAGAAAAGAAGGGAGATCAGCAGAATAAATGTTAGAAACATAAAGTGTCTGTAATTCAGATTTGATAGCATTGGGATTCTTTGTTGGGGACAGTAAAAGAGACAAATAAACAGACTGAGGGATAAAGATGAACTACTTACAAGCAGTGTATACAGTGGAGTAATAAATCCTTCTACTGACTCACTCAGAGGCTAAAGAGGTTGCTGCTTTCCTTTTCTTTAACTCTTCAGACAGTGCCTCTGAAATGTCCATTCTGCCACAGGACCCTACAGAACATTGTCCAAAGCTGGATCCTCTGTTTTCCTCCAAGACAATTTACTAGCAACTTATATTTCTGTTTAACAAACTCTGCTCTTTGCAGGTGCTGGCATGCATTGGGATGAATAAGGTGGGATGCAGAATTCTTTTCCTCCTCTTGTGCTCATTTTGCGAGTATGATCTCAGGGTAAAATCTGAGCAGTGTGTGGGTCACAGACAAATTATTGAACCCTGTGCGTTCACTAATTCCGTTTCAGTAAGCAAGAGGAAGCGTGCTTGGCTAGGATTAGTGTGCAGCAGTTTGCCTCCTGGGTATATACTGGTCCTGATATTTTCTTTCCTAGTGTGAAGTACATTTGCAGCAAGTGTTGCCTGAGATGCTTTGAGGAAATCACACTAACTGGAAGCACATGGATGGTCCAATTGGTTTCAGTTGCTATGTTTAGGAATGAGAATGTGCTTAAATATCTTTCTAAACCCAAGGAGTCAGCAGGGGTGAGAGGTGCCAGGCTGAGCCTGCTGTAGATTGCAATTTTCTTGTCACAGGGAAGGCTAAGCAACAAGAGTGCCCATTTCCCATGTTATCCCTGGTGGCTGCAGCATGGATGGATCTGGGTTCACCTGGCCTTTCCTCTTGTCCCCTTATTCCATGTGACCTGATCACAGCCATTTCTTGTCTGCATTTCTATGTCACACCTGTGGAATGAGTATGCTGATGCAGTCTGTGCCTCATGCACCCAAGCACCTGCAATTAGACTGAGATGTCTAAAACTGGTGTGCTTTTCTGCCCTTTGTTTCATGAGCAGCAGTGTCTCTTAAGCTATCCTCCTTGTGCCCTGCTGGGACATGAGGACCTTGTCCCATCACTGTGTTCCTGCTCACACCTCTGGTGTAAGCACAATGTGCACTGAGGAGCAAAGACACAGCTGAGGAGGTACAGGGAGGGTAGAGTGGGAAGAGGAATGAGGTTTCAGTGGTGTCACAGAGAGGGACCCTGCTGTAAACCTGCTGTCTTTCAATGAAGGTCTTGAGACAGCTGATAACTACCATGACAGATGCTGTCAGGTAGTGAATTACAATAGGTCCTCTGCCTCCTGCCTCAGGAATCTTCTTGTCATGATCTGTTCCCTGGATTTGGCCTGGACTAGCCACCTTCCCCAAGTCACATCCCTTATGTCATTTCCAGGGGATAGCCAGCAATCCATCTCCCTTTCTCCTCCAGGCACATCCTCAGGAGTCTATGAATTAGCAGATGGGCTTCTTGAGACTGAACAGGTCTCAGTGGATCTGAGAACATGGTTAGTTCTGTCCACTCAGAAAGTCATATGCCTAATCAGACATCTAACCAAAGGCACAGGAACTTAATCTTAGACCTCATCTTTCACCCTTCCTGCTTTGAAAACAGTGGCTTCATGTTGGGAAAGTTTTAGGTAAACTTTGGGTGGAAAATGTTTTGCAAACCAGCCACATGACCTGGTTTTAGCCAAAGGTGCCTATAGAAGCTAGGGGGTAGCTGATTCTGCCAACAAAGCTGCCAGGTATTGCCCGCTACCATGATGTTTGTTATCCGGCCACTTGTTGACTGAAAACTGGATCAAAATCCATGCGTGAAAGACATTTCTCTTTCCTGAGAAAGGGCAGCTCCATACTTCTGTATCAAGTACAAGAGCAGCAAGCTTACTGGGTTTTGTTTTCCTTTTTTCCCCCCTTTTGAAAGAAAATTGTGAGTCATGGTTCCAACAATCTGAAACAACAATGCCAATGGCCGGATCAACAAACAGGCTAATAGAAGGCCCTGCAGAGCAGGGGTGGACCGGCAGCCAAATGCCCTTGCTTGAGCAAAAGCAGCTAGTGAAACTTTGTCGTCCAGCCTCTTTGGATGCCAAGTGTGTTCACTGGGGCAGCTGAGATGCACCATTTCCAGCAATGGTGCAGGAAAAGGATTCCTGCAGTAGGTGATAGGCAGAGAAGCTGTCATGGGTGAACGTACTGTGGCTCTGCACTGAAGGCAAGCTTGCCGGAGATGTAACTTCACCCCATGCATTCCACTACTGCTTGGATGTTCCTCAGCTTGACCTGCTCTTATGCTCTCTGAGCAAGTTTCTTGCCAAGATTTTCTTGAGAGTGCTCTCAGACAACAAACAGCAGTTTTTTCTCTTACACAGGAGCCTTTTCATCCCTAAAAAGCCTTCATATCACGAGTGCAGCTTCCCACTGGCACCGTGCTTCAAGAACATACATGGAAAAATGAAATCAGGAGATAAGACACAGTGCAGTGTAATGAAGGCACCAGCATGGAGATATTTTTGCATTTTTTTAAAAGTGCCAAATAAATTCTGTCCCATAAAAGTGACAAGAAACAAATTTAAAGGGAAGGGAAAAAAATTCCAGCATGTCACTGCTCTATACATTCTGAGAACTACCATAAAACTAAGCAGCTCCCCCAAAGCTGTATCCTTTCTGCAGCAGAAAGCTTAGTAACTAGTTCACAGCACAAGGCTGGAAGAGAGCTTACCCATCTTTCGTTTAGCGATAGCACCCATGCAGCAGACAGTGTACTGATGCCAGCTACAGGGCCAGTGGAATCATAAGCACCCATCCAATCCCATCCCCTCCCATCCTTCTGCTGTACTGGAAATTTGCTGTATCATCTGCCATGCTGATTTTAGCTTAGTTTTCTCATATCTTGAATGTCTCATTAGAGGCAGTGCAGCTTTTTCTGACTGACCACAAGAAATGTGCACAAGCTCAGCAGCAATTTGTGAATCCAAAGGAAGGCCCAGTGAGAGCTTTGCTCAAAGAGTTCCACTTCACCTATAAGCCTATATAGCCCAGCAATCATAGAAGGTTTTTAAAATACTGTACTGAAAAGAAACCTGGTTCTGCTGTATTAAGTTCTCTGGAGAATTTGCTTTTGCTCAGATCTGTGAGTTACAGAGAAGGGGAGTCAGAGTGCAATGTTTGTAGTTTTGATTTTGAATGGCCAATGGGAGGGTTGTTACAAAAATATTTCTTACAGGTATGTTTGCACAATGAAAGCATCTAACATGGCCAAAAGAAGCAGGGAAACCATTCCTTTGTACAGCTTTGTACTTTCTTTTTTGTGTTGAAGTGACAAAACACATAATAAGTTACCTCTGACCTGGTGAAATTTTGCATGTATGAGAGTTGGCTGGGAAATGCACTTTATCTGAACTTTGTGGCCAATGGCCAAGTTAAATAAACCCAATTAATATTAATTTCCCTTACCCCTTCCATCCCTTCCCTGGTAAATGGAACCACCTCTGGGATTTCTAATGGTAAGTTACCCTTACAGCGTCTGGTTTAACTTGGCTACTATATCGACAAGATGTTTTTACACTTTGAGTCTTTTTTCTCTTTCTTTGTAAGCTTATAAAACTTCAGAACACTCACTACATCCCTGTAACTTTTATTTCATCAGAGTATTTTGGTCTTTGTTACTTCATGCTTAGGCATAAAAGCAGTATAATCTGGTTTGTAGGATGTGACTTAAATAATAAATATTTGTTACGTTTAAGTTCCTTGGGGTAGTGTGTGACTTGAATGGATATGAAGATATTTAGCAAATAAATCTGTGTTCCAAAGTAGAAAGAATAATTTATTACCCATACAACACAAAAAATTAAGGCATGCTGCAGCCACATCTCAGCGTTAACTCTGGTACCTTCTAAGAGTGTTCTTACCAAGAGAATTCTAACTTTTTTTTTTTTCTTTAATGAAAAAATGCTTTCTAGAATGGTGCTATGGATAGGGGCTGAAGTTTGTATTGATTATATTCTGTGTGAGGTTCATTGCAAATAGCTTAGCAGTCACAGATGTGAACTCCCTGCACTATTCCCCTTGGTTTTCTCATAGAAATGTTGTTCCCTGAGACTTAAGACTCTCTTTTTTCTCCATGCACTGGGAAGAGGACCTGGCTTGTCTGATTTAGAAAGCAGCTTGTGCATGAGCAAATGTGCCTTTAGGATTGAGTTAGCGTTTTAGTCTCCAGGTCTGGCTGTGGTTTGAAGCTATGGGGCTTCCAGTGCCTATGACGTTCACCTCTGGGCCCACTTTGCCAAGGCAAATCACTTTGTCACCATAGCTGGGGACAGGCAGTAATGTAAGAAAACATTCCTGATGTTAAAGCAATATGTTTACGAAACATTCTCAGAGTTAATGAAAATAAAGGAAAATGGAGGGACAAGGCTCACAGAGAGAGAAGAGAGGAGAAACTCTTTCAGAAACCTCTCATCCTTGTTGGTTCATGAGACCTGTGGAACTGAGACATACAGATGTGCCATGACCAGCATGTGCCAGTACTTCGTGATGTGCTCTGAGTAAGGTCAGTCTCCATCAGAACACAGAAATAATTGCAGGGACATAGGAATGTCTGGTCTGTTTGGTGGTTTTACTCTGAGCACAGCCAAGAGCCATGTATGAGAACACGGCAGACAAACTATGGTCCTCTGGAGAGCACTGTCCAGCATCTCACAGTCTGCACAGGCTGCTGGCTGTAGGCAAGATGAAACTTTTGGTTTTCCCTGTAGCTGTTTCTTCTAGACTGTTAGTCCATGAAATGGCATATACAAGAGTGTGGTTCTGATCATAGGATCATAGAATAGTTAGGATTGGAAAGGACCTTAAGATCATCCAGTTCCAACCCCCCTGCCATGGGCAGGGACACCTC
>JAOEHY010037749.1:35930-51508 GCA_025447955.1 Psilopsiagon aurifrons | reverse complement strand
GACTGTTGTTGCTCTTATTTTATTTTTAGAAGAACATGGCCAATAAATCTGAAAGGAACCTGGTGTGAGAAGTAAAATTAAACCAATCTAGCAGAGAAAGTCATAACAGGAATCAGCGGATGGGAGTGAAAGCCAGATGAATTCAAATGAGAAATAAAGTACAGTGAGTGTGATTAGCCATTGGAACAGTCTATGAAGGGTACCAGATTTACATCTCTTGCTTACTTTGTGGGAAATATGCTTTGAAAGGTGGTTTACACTGGTAGCTCCTGCATCCAATGGTGAAATATTTGGCTGAAATGTAACTATCTGTAATACAGAAGAAAACTGACTAAGGCTGGTTTTGGCCTTCAGATATGTTAAGTGTTAACATCTCTTCCGTCGGTCTCCTTTTCCTGTGAAATCTCTTTACTTTGATTTCTTTATCCAATAGGCACCAGAAAGAACGAAGCAGGCACACAGAGCCAGACAGAATGAGCTCCCAGATCCTTGTTTATAGTCAAGTTTATTTCAAACAATTCAAGTTTATTTCTCCACTGGACTTTTTCTATTCCCATGTGTCCAGAAACTCAAGCCACCAAAGGCAAGCATACATGTTTATCATCAGAGACTTTATGCCAATCTGCAAGTCATAAAATCATTACTAGATGAATGAATAGCCATGCTACTCCTATTCCAAAACTGGAGAAGAAACTGGCTGCATTACAGCAGTCTAATTAATGAACAGACATAAATAAATGTGTTCACATCATGCTTAGATAGCATTATGCTGCTTTCTTCTGTTCTATAGCAGATAGTGGCAGAAATATTAAGTCTCATTAAATCTAGTGAGTACAGATCGTTTGGGGGTGGAGAAGAAGGGATACTTTGTCACATTTGGGACACTTTTTCAAGAGCGATTGTGCGAACCACAGTCTGAAGGAATAATTGATGGTCTTCCTTTATATGATTAGCAGCAGCAGGAGCAAGAGGAGCAGCTCAGCCCAGACCATACAAGGAGGGCCAGCCATCTCCTTGGCTGCATGCACAACAGTGACTCAGAAACATGTTCCCATCTGCAATAGGAGATACAGTCTGGAGAAAGTGAAGAATAGCATTTCAAGACCTCTGAAGTAAAGACAGCAATGGTAGTTAGGGGAGTCACAACTCTCCTGAAATCCCAGATGCTGCAAAAAAGGGATCCATACAAGTACTTAGTGTCTACATGGTTCAAGTACTGCCTTACCAACAGTGTGCCACTGATGAAGCAAGTACTCATCCCACCTTCTTCCCTCCCCCACAAAATTTCCCATTGAGTTCTGTCTTTCATCACTCTATCTCACTTGCTTTTTCTTCCAAGTTAAACTACTTCATGGTTTTATAATCCTCTAATGGTTATCAGATGATAATAATTAACAACCACTGAGGTACTGCTCAAAATTCGAAAAGCCTTGCAGAACACAAAGAATTTAGTGAAGAGCTATAACAGTACTAAACACTGGTTTAGTGGTAAATGCAGAGAAAGAGACTGTATGTTACTTTAGCTTTAGTAATAATTAATATCCAATTAGTGCTTGAGCAAGACCAAGCACTGCGCTGTCCAATTCCTGCTCAGTCATTGAGTAGTCTGATTTCTTTTTTCTGTTAATAGTTTTTGGGCCTGACTGTTCTCCTATGCCTACTCCATTGCTGCTGCAGTGGCACTGTTATTAACTATCTTGGACTTGACTTTTGTCTCAGCAGCAGCAGCAGCTGCTGAATTATCACTGATAGGTGCCACGAATAGCAAGCATGATCCCAGCCATCACAAGGGTATTCTGGTGAAGAAATCTCTCTGGCAATAACAATAAACATAGTAGGAGCCCTGATTACGTCTTGGACATACATATATCACTATGGAACAGTTTTATTAAGACTGCAGTGCAGCATCTGCTGTGGCAGGAAAGGAATTGATGATTAAGTAGGTCTCAGCATTATCTGTAGGGCTAGCCACAATGAAAGTGTCACCACCATGCTTATGGACCAAGGTGGCACCAGGAAAGATGGTCAAATAGAAGGAGTGTTAATCATAACATGGCAGCAATTGCTTCCGCTGCTAATTAGTGCTTTACCAACAACACTAGGAAAGAGTGTCTTCCCCGACTGTAACTGTAGTTTCCAAGTCACCTGCTAATAGCAACAACAAGGCAGCACCAGAAGAGAAAACAGGCAGAGTTTCATCTAGTTGTGGATGGAAGCGAAAGCTGAATCCTTCCAGTAGAGAAACAAATCACTGTGTGCACATTTGAACCTGAACCTGTGAGGCAATACCACCAAAGCCTCTGGCTGAAGAGCACCCTAATGACTGTATGAAGAGTGACCCCCAACAGATGCTAACCACACCTCTTGCCATTTTGAGGGCAGCAACTGTGAGCAGCAGCCAGTCACTCACCTCCCACCTCAAAAAGTTCAGGTTCTGACAAGAAAGAAGTTCATATGCATGTTAGAAAACAGGCTAGAAGTAACACTGATATGGCAGCACAGAGCTCAGCACCTGGGATGCTACAGAACCCTTAAGGTTTTGAGGAAACATCATAATCACTTTCTCTCTTCCCTTTGCTAGGATGGCATCCTCCTCAACACCAGACTCTTAATGGATTATACTTTACTCCCTCATGTGTTATCACTATGCAGAAAAGCACAGTGAATGAAGCTGAACAACCTTCTTCCCCATTTTGTGTCTGAGGCTATCTTGAGTAGCGTATGTAGAGCAGTTCCTATGCTATATATTGTGCCAGACCATGACAGATAAGAGAGCTTTTTGATATGCCCTGACCTACTGCTGCCTAGCAGCTCCATTGCCTCTGCTGTGATTGGGCGAATCCTCAGAGATCAGTTCAGGATGAAGTCTTTTCCCACTCCATTTCTAGCAGAACTTTCCTAATATATCTGTTTTGCTTCCTGTTTTTTAGGAAAATAACTGTTTTCCCCTATACTCCAAAGAGCCAGCTGAAAAACATACCGGCTTTCAGCTGTGGAAGAAGATTTCCTCTTACCCTTTTTGCTCCTGAACTAGTCTGAAAAGTATATTTCTTCTCTGATTCATAGAAGTCAATTCCCTTAGGCCATGCACAACTGACCATAAAATATTTTTTCCCCTTCACTTTGCAAAATGTATTTTCCCCATTGGGGCTCCTAAATACTGGTTTTAGGAATTAGGTAGATGCTGTCATTCAAAACTCCATGGTTTCTGGCCCAACCATAACCTCGTTTTTACCCCCTCTCCCCCAGCATTTCAAGGCAGAAGGCAGTTACACAAGAAAGCTCTTTTGGTGGGCTGCAAATTTGCCAAAAGAACCATTTCCGCAAGATTTCAGCCTATGAAAAAGGAAGCATCAGCTTTTTGTGACTTGATAATGACAAAGTAGCCAGGAGTAGAGAAGCTCAGCACCAATGTGAGGAAAGGGAGACTAGACTCCAGCAGGCAGATCCTGTGGTTTTCTCTCGCTTCTGACTCCCATGCTAATTAAGAGAAACCAGCACCCCAAAGCACCTCCATAAATCCTGGCCTGAATGGATAATCTGCAGCACATTTTCAAAGCAAGGCTTCAGACTCGGGGGAAGACAGTCACATAGTAAAGTAACAGTACCTATTTCCAAAGCAAAGTGGGGATCTGATATAATTAACGAGGCACAACTTTCTACCAATATGTGTAATCTCAAAAACGAAATAAGCTGTAAAACAAAGTACTGGATTCTACACCTGATGTCTCTAAAGACAATTTGTCTTTCTGGAAGCTATACCTTGGTTCAGCATAGGTTACTAGCATTTTCACAGGGTTGACAAGGCCAAATTCCATGTTCTGTGCTTTGCAGAAGGTCAAGCTAGATGGCCAAAATGGTCTCACACAGATTTAAAATATCTTTTTCTGTGATTCTGAAAAAAAGAGGTATCCAATTTTTTAAACTTTTTTCAGTATTTAATCCCAATTTGCTTGTATCAAAAGAACATGAAGACATTCTGAGGAAAAATGAGGGGGAAGAGAAATTAAAGAGCTTTTATCAGGACATTCTTGCTTTTCTGTTGTGTGTTTTCAGCAGAAATCTCAGCATTTAGTCACAGACTTACAGAACAGACTGTATGTCCTGTCTGGTGCCTTCTACAAGCAATATAGTTTTAACAGAATTTTTAAAAAAGGGATATTTTAGAAATGCATTCTTTCCCTGTTATGCATTTCTGCCCAAAGCATGTACTCACTTCCTGAGACTACCTGCTGAAAGTAAAAGGAGAATTGTGTGCATCAGGAAGTGCCCTATTCGTATCAGTAACAACCCTCCCATTGAGCTTAGTAGGACAGGAGCTTGCCTACCCGCTCCTCAGCAGAGCTGATTCTCACCATCTCTCTTTGCCTCTGGCCCCATGAAGGGGTGAGAGAAAAACAAACAAGTATTCATTAAAAAAAAGTTCTAACATCTAATATTTAGGAACCACCAGTAGGTAAACTTAGGATGTATCCCTTTCTCAGGGCTGGAAAACTGTTGCTCCAGAAACAAAAGTGAAAAGGACCCAAAACCTTAAAAGGCATGTATATAAAATTCCTATCTTTCTCTAAAGCACCATGTCGCTATTACACAAATCATCAAATCCTTGGAAAACAATAGTACCTCTACTAATGATAAAACTTAATTTGTAGGTGATCAAAAGTCTCCACACAATTAATTCTACAGTTATGTCTCTAAGGCAACGGACATGCCAAAAAAAAAAAAAAAAAAAAAAGTTAATCTCACAAGACTAAACCCTAAATGAATCAAACTGAATTACTCTAGGAATTAATTTGGCTGAGATAACAGTATCCACAATGGGAATTTCAAAAAGACCTGTCAAAAATTACAATGCTGAGTTCTTACTTAAGCACCCTAAGAAAATCCTGAAAATTCAAAAATATCTGTTGATTTCCAGTCAGGATTTCAGCATTAGGGAAGAATATTAGCCATTTAAAGAGAATGCCTACCATGTGGCAAGACAGTTTAAGTTATACAACTTGACTAGAAGTTTAAAGGAAGAAAATGCCAACAGGAAAGCTTTGCCCTGAAGGCTAGTTATAGCTCTCCAACTAGATTCTGTGCCACTGATCACAAATATCTGAGACCTGAGATTCAGTGAGTTCTTAATCCATCTCACTGTCCACTTATCCAGCCTGCACTTTCTGATCTTCCCTATGAGCGTGTCATGGGAGGTGGTGTCAAAAGCTTTGCTGAAGTCTACGCAGACAATATCCACTGCTCTCCCCTCATCTGTCCAGCCAGTCGTGCCACTGTAGAAAGCAATCAGCTTGGTTAAGCATCATTTCCATTTAGAGAATCCATGCTGACTTCTCCTGATCATCTTTTCTTCCACATGCTTAGAGATGGCCTCCAGGATGAGCCACTCCATCACTTTTCCAGAGATTGAAGCTGACTGGCTTATAGTTCCCAGGGTTCTCATTCTTGTCCTTTTTGAAGATTGGGGTGATATTTGCTTTCTTCAGGCACCTCTCCTAATTGCAATAACTTTTCAACGGTGATCAAGAGTGACCTAGCAATGATGTCCACTAGCTCTCTAAGCGTTTGTGGGTGCATCCCATGAGGGCCCATGGACTTATGGATGTCAGGTTTGTCTGAATGATCTCTATCCCAAACCTCCTCAATCCAGGAAAATATTCCCTTTCTCCAGACTGTCTTCCTGGTCTCTTGGGTCAGGGATTCCTGAGGGCTGGCCTTGGCATTGAAGCCTGAAACAAAGAAAGCATTCAGTACCTCTGCCTTCTCTGCACCCTCCGTAGCCATGGTCCCTCCTCCATTCAGTAGCAAGTCCACATTTTCCAGTTTTCCTCTTGTTATTTATGCATTTGAAGAATAATAAGATGTCTTGGTGTTCTTGACATCCTTAGCCAGATACATTTCCAAACAGGCATTAGCTTTCCTCATTGCATTTCTGCATACATTTTAAGCATCCCTATATTCACTCAGTAATTTCACTCATTAATCTTTTATCCAGCTCATTCTCTGGTGTTTCCCAGACACCAACATTTAGTCTCACCAGCCACCCTCATACCCTCTCTGTAGTCTTCCCTCTGCTCAAAACAGCTCCATGTTCCTCATTGACCACCTTCTTTGTAATTCCATGGTTACTGCTCACCTCCACTGGCTTCAGTGACCAGTATCTTTATCTTACAGTATACATAGGTGAGCATGAATATGCGCATTCATTTAGTATATAACATACTTCCCCGAAGGCAAGACACAAAACTTGGCATGTCTGCTACTAGCAGATCCAATACTACACTTTTTTGACTGGACAATTAAGCATATGGTTGCTCCTAAGGTTGAAAGACATACTTCTGCTCCTTGCTGGACTTCACTGCTGTGACCCAGTTCTGGCAGCCTGCTACAGCTGATTCTTGCTTGCTTGCTGGCATTTTTAACTTTTGCTCTTCCTCTTAGCCACTAGTCCAATAGACTAGACTACTGAAGAGTTCTACCCAAACTGTTCAAGTACAAAGCTTTATTTCCTTTAAATGCAACAGAATGGATGACCCAACAGTGAGATTTGAGTGATACCTGTCAAGAACTTCCTTCCCATTTGTTAACTCACCAAGGGTGCTAAAATGAGTTTCTGAATTTTGTAAGAAAAGGTTTCCTTAGATATCCTTGGCTTTTGTCAAGGTTCATTTCCCATGCAGAGAACAGGTTGAAAACTTCTCAACATCTCTGGATGCATGCATTCAGCATGACATATCCAGGTTACCAGTGAAAGCTATGTGGTCTTTAATTAGCTTTCCTAACTAAGTTGCTGTGTGCCGTGGTTTAAGCTCAGCCGTAACTCACGCAGTTGCTTTCTCACTCCCCACCTCTTACTCCTCCATCCGCTCCTGGAGGGATGGGGAGGAGAATCGAAAAAATGTAACTCCCACGGGCTGAGATAAGAACAGTCCAGTAACTAAGGTATAACACAAACCACTGCTGCTAGCACCAATAATAATGACGAGGGAAACAACAAGGGAAGAGAATACAGCTGCTCACTACCTGCTGACTGATACCCAGCCTGACCAAGCAGTGATCTAGCCCTTCCGGGTGACTGCCCCCAGTTTATATACTGGGCATGATGTGCTGTGGTGTGGAATACCTCTTTGGTCAGTTTGGGTGAGGTGCCCTGTCTCTGCTTCTTCCCAGTTTCCCCTCCTCCCTGGCAGGGCATGAGGCTCAGAAAGACCTTGGTCAGACAAAACATTACTAAGCAGTAGCTAAAACCATCAGTGTTATCAGTGCTGTTCCCAGGCTGAAAGTCAAAACCACAGCACTGCACCAGCAACTAAGAAGGAGAAAAATCACTGCTACTGCTGAACCCAAGACACTGTGTCAAAAGTACTGCTCATACAATTTTAAGATGGGAGCAGTCCAGACAGAACCATGCCACCAACAAACTTGTAACAGTATAGGTGTTTTGATGGGCACATGGCCAGCTTACACCAGCTAAACATATGTCTAGCAGCTTTAGCCCTAAATACGTGAACAATCTCATTGAGCAGCAATGTTTTATCAATAGCAAAATAATAGTTGAAAGCAAAGATGTCAGTGGAATTTATGAGTAATACTTCAGTTCAGCCCATGCTGGTGACATTGTGCCTTCTGCTTCCTGGCCAAGAGAGTAGTATATTTTGTGTTATGTACATTGGAAAATTAGAAACTCTAGAGTACGTCCTCAGTATCAGTCTTCCTAACACGATACTTATAGCATGCACTGAAAGAGATTATCACTGTTCCACTCTACTGGTTACAGTCATACAGAGAAGGGGTGAATGACTACTCATCACAGCTTGAGCTTCTGTGCTTTGCCGTTCAAATGACAACTTCTTAGGCAGGCAGCATTTGGCTTTGTCCTTCTGGAAACCAAAGATGCTAGAGTAATTCAGTCATGGAATACTTAAGTTTGTTTAGCAGCCAATAGTGGTGCAGAACCAATCAAGTGTCCTTGAATCTCTACAGCAGCATGATTTATCCCAAACAAACTATATTCAGAATAAGTGATTTTGCAAATAAATTTTTAGAAAAATGTTATTTCTGTTACTACAATTTTAGCGCACACATTCACATATGCATTATCTACTTCCTGAGCTTGTCAGGTCAATGAACTCGCAACAATTTTTATGTGATCACATGGCTTCAAGATGATAAAGCTTTTTTATACAAGTACCTAAGACTGTTACCACTGACAGGATTTCCAAAGTATCCGTGATGTATTAGATTAGAAAACCTTCCTGCTTTAAACTCTTATTTAAACAAACAAACAAACGAAACAAACCAGTGGCAGTTTTTGGATGTATTCATCACCTCCTCACTTATGCCAATAGCTGTTACAACCCATCTTATCCAAAACAGCCCATGTTCTGTAACACCTAAAAAGGAAATCAAGCCTTCTCATATGGGATTTGCTCTGAACAACTGTTGGCTTTGCTGAGAGGAATAATCACATCATAGATGTGCAAAAAAGCAATCTGCACATACATGTTAAGGAGGGAATATCGAAACGATCAAATCAATGTTTTGTTTCATGGGCTTAGACCAGAAGTGAGCAACATGTGGCTCTTGAGCCATATGCACCTCTTGAGCTGTTCAAGTAAGATTTCCATGGCAGAGCTAAATCACTTTGTGGGAAGGAGAGTAATGGGCCATGCTGGCAATAGGGACTGTGAGTATAATCAAACTCTCCTGCTAATAGCAAGTACCAAGCCATAAGGGGCTAATGAAGCTGATATCACTGGATGACCTTGAAAGACGATATGCATAGCCCCACCAATTCCCAAAATAAGATCCATGATGAGCCATTGTCATCACCCATCTGTGAATTGCTCTTCAATCATCTCTCCCATTGATTCACCATGTGTCATATGGTTTACAGCCATATGAAAGCACACAGGATTGGCCATCCCTGTGCTACCCTGCAACTAGTATTTGATTTTTTAAGTGAAGAAGAGGTTTTAAAAATCCATCTGTAACAAAGACACATAATTATGTAAAATGCAAAAGGAAAAATATCCTCTTCTGCTTCCCAGTGCTGGAGTTTTGGAGTGTGATGTTTGATTATCTTATATAACTATTAACTGGAATTGAGTCATGATTGCTTCGTAAATGTTTTTAATTTGAATTTCAAAAGGAACTTAACTTTTTCTGCTATCTGAAACTGTGTTCTTAAATTATTGTGGATATTCTTCAGATCAAAAGATTCTTAGCAGTGACAGAGGAAGAATGGTACACAGGGACTTAAGCAAATGATGACATTTATCATTCCAAGCAATATTACTGAAGAACTGGATCCACCCATGAGTTATTATCTCTTCTTTTTCATTAAAACAAACCTCATCAGAGACAGTGCAGTGTGTATATAGACCAAACTGATGGCAAATTCTCTGTAAACAGGTGGAAAAGCAAGAAACATACTTTCAGAGGTTTTCACAATTCTGCATTTCAATCCAGACGATCATCAAACTTCCACCACTAAAAATAGATTATAGCTTTCTCAGTGCTACAACTCTTTTATTAAGAAAATGTCCATTCTCTGGAATAAGACGTTGTTATTTAAGTTCAAAAAAACCCCTTTATTTTCCAACAATATTTTGTGGAATGCATTGTATCAGGGGTGAAACTTACTATTTTAACTTTCAGTTTTTAAACAGAAATGTATCTGGGTTTAGTACACATTTTATTGTGAAGTGATATAGAGATTTCTTCAAAAATAGGAGCAGAACATAGCTATCATGATAGGATGGCTTGACTGATTTTTTTTTTTTTTTACCCCCAAAATTTCACGCAAGTACTTCATGATTGTTCGCTTCAAAGTCTTATAAAAACAATACAAAACAAAACAAAACAAAACAAAACAAGACAAACCAAAACAAAACAAGACAAAACAAAACAAAATAAAACTCACCAACCAACTAAACAAACAAAAAACAAACAAACCAAACAGGTATCTTCCAAAAGTACAGAAATTCCACATTTCTGCCATTTCTGGATTCTGGTTAATAAGCACCTTTCCCTGCTGCTACCACTATGAACAATAACCTTGCAACACTTCCTTTGCTCTTTGGTTCTCATATAGCCTCTAACAGATGATGTACTGGTGGGGTTGCCCTGAAGACGCTCCACCTTGACCCATACAGAGTTCTTTCTTGGGCATTAACTGCAAAATTGATGTTGTGCAGCCTTACAGTAAAGGATAATGTTTCCAGGACTTCCAAACTGATTGGTGTTTCAGTCCATGCAAGAATTTTGAAAAAACAGTCATCATCAAGAAATTAACTGAGCAGATTTTTCCTTAAAATTGATCTTTTAGAATTTGGGATACTTTCCTTATGATAATGAAATTTAAAAGAACAAAAATCCAAACACAAGCATTATAAGAACTGCACAGCATCAGAGATACATTTTCCAGAAAAAAAATGTGTTTGTAATTTGTCTTTTGTGCAGCAGGGAGTAGCCATTGCCATGCTGTGTTCTCAGGTGTTCATGTGGTTCTGTGCAGGCAGTTGGGTTTTGTGCTGTTGATCAAAATGCTTCTGTTGTGACGGCCCTCATTTTATCTGCTCAGAGGAATTTATCATTCACAGGATTTGGTGAGGCCCTAATCCTGGAATAAAGTATATACAGACAGGATGTTGAAGTCGCACAGACCCTCTAGGAATTTCATACCCTTGCATAGAGTTGTACTACATTTAGTGTAGGCTTTCATGAGATTATGTGCACACATTTCATCCTATCCAGTTGCTCTCAGTTACCAAATCAAAGACCTACTATTGGTTGCTCCTTATTTTAATTGGAAGAACGGCTCTGAAAATATTGTCATGAAGAACAAGAGGCACCAAGAATGGGGTATCGATATGTTTTTTCTATAGAAAACCCACACATCTGGAGTACATTGTTTGAAGTCTTGCTTGACCCAATAAAGAACAAAAATTTAACAGAATTTCACCTAGGGTAAGAAAATATGCACTTACACTGAATGAAATTCCAGGACTGCTGTTTGTGATGCCCTTCATCCAGCACTATAATTTGTAAGTGAATCAGCCTAAAATTTGGGAGTCCATTGGAAATTTCTAGCTATATTATTACACTAGAAATATTATATTCTTCATGATATGCTAGTATCACCAGATAGCCTGGGTAGACCAACATGGCCCAGGTCTCATTGATTATATAATAACATTGTGCAATTTTACATTAGCTTAGCAGCTGAGCCAGAGGTTGTGATTTTTTGCACACTTTTTTCTTCCTTCTCACAAAACAGAAAAGGATGACAGTCTCGTTCTTCACACAGAAGAAAAAAGCTAAGGGTTGTTAAGCATATTTAGTACAGAAAAACAACCAAAGACTATGTGAAAAAAAATAAATGTGGCTGTTCCTGATGCATTCAGTAATGACATGTTTTATCATAGCAGACATGGAATCATTTAAACATTGAAAAGTTATGATAATGTTTATACTATGCTCAAGGTGCAGGAACGTACAATAAACCCATGATTAAAATTCAACAAAAACATAATTAACAGACACTTTTGATAAAATTCAAACAAATAAATCTAGCCCCCAAAAGGGAAGGGAAAAAAAAGATCACTTAGGCCTAGAACAGGTGATAATTTGTGAAGTATCTCAGAGACTGGTATATTCAAAGGAAAGAAAAAAAAATGAAGAAACCCACCATGGCACTGAAGAGAAAGAAAGAAAATCTCCCCTTATAACTTTCCTGGCTAAAGTGGGTAGAGGCAGAGCTTAAACAGATAACTAAAAGTAGTGCTGCAGGGTTGGGGGCACATGTGTAAACCTTTAAAAGGCAAGGGCACCCAGTCTGCCAGAGCCCTGCAGCAAGTACCCACCATCCCCAGGGAAGTCTCTCGCGCATGTGTAAACACAACTGTGCTGTAAGGTGGGATCTGAGCTGGTTTTCCTCAGCACCAACAAACATGGCCAGTGCTCACACACAACTAACTGTGTTTGCTCTGTAGTGTGGCCATGACACTAATGAAGCATCTTACTGAGTCTTCCACATGCTTTCTAAGTAACGCAGCCAAGTCACAGGCTCCTTCTCCAGCCAAGGGGGATAATGTGCTCTCCTTCTAAAATCCTCTGCAGAATTCAAGTCCCCACAACAGCTTTATCCCACAGAAAACAGTTGTTAAGCTTGATGCAAAGATCATTTTCACAGCTGCTCAAATTTTTCCATGAGCCATCCACTCCCTTCTCCTGCATCCTGTTGTGTTTTTCTGCTTCGTTATTGCATCCAATAACACCTAATTGCATTTTCAAAGCCTGCTTGCCTCCTGGCCATCATCTTACAGTGACAAAACGTCTTTTTTGATCAGTTCATGAAGCTGGTCTCTGTCAACTGCTGGGGCTGGATTTTAAGCGTGCCTGTTACATTTTTGTGCTTAGGAGGAATTTCCTATGAACAGAGCTGTTTCATTACCTTCCTTTAAATCTGTTCTTATTACTCTCCTTTGCTCTCATCCCTATCCAGCTGCAACAATTAAGCTTCTAATATGCCAACCCCTGTCTATGATGCTAACCTTTTTTTTTCCTATTCACTCATCTTTCATATTTCTCATCTCCTATATGGCCTGTAAGCTTTGAGACAAAGACTTAATTTTGTTCTGTCTGTACAACTCAAACTACAGTGTCTGCTAGGTCTTTCACTAGTCCAAGTCTACATTTTCTAGGTATTACTGTAGCAGAAATCCTAATAACAGCAACAATGCAATATAAAAGCAATTATCTGGAGATCAGAGTTTAACCAAAATGTGTGCAACTGCATCTTCTGCCTGTGTTCAGGGAACTGTTTGCACTAGGCACAGTTTCTGGAATATAATTGCAAAACTACCAGGAAATTCACCATTGGAAAATTATAGCTATTGAGGAAGTCTGTTCTTTAAGCCTGTGTCTACAAGCCACCATCTATGAAGCAGAAAAAAACCCAGACTGACTAGCTTGATCAGTGGAGAGAGAAAGGGTGAAAAAGACTTCTTGCATTAGCCTTATAACAAAGTCTCAAACAAGTTGCCTGTGATTTGAAAGTTAGGTGTGATTCCAACACCAACTACCCCATAAACAGGTCATAAAATCCTGCAAAATTATCTGAATATCAAAAAAATACTTGATCCTGCAACATGCTGTCTTCTAATCATAATCCAGTGGGCTACCAAACCATGCTAAAATCTACTGAATTCAATGTTACTGAAACTGCCTATTTTTCTCCACCAGAAAAAAAAAATACTGTGTTTTAAACTTTACAGTGGATTATGTTCTGGACAGAGAGTGAGCAGAGCTTTTAAGAATTTATCCCAGAATATAGCTAACCTATGATTATATGTATATGCTTTGATTATCTGTATGTGTTTATACAGATAATACATATATCAGTGGATGCTTTTACACGAGTGCTTCAGGGTCAAGTCATCAATACCACTTTTTATTTATTCTTGTAGCCACTGTGGCACTATTGAGAAGATCAGGTGATGCCTGTAAAACAACTCCAGTAGCTTTCTTTCTCTGAATTCAGTAAAAAGACAAACCATTCTAGTTTTGATTTGTATTTGAACTATTTCATACGACTCCCTTACTCATAGCATCCCTGTTTATCCTCAATACACACTGCAGAGCATGAAGCTAGATCCATAGATTAAACGTGCTATCCATCAGCTGCCTGTGGTTGTGGATAATTATTTTAACTGCCATTAGAAAAAAAAAAAATCAAAATCAGAATGATGCCAAATTGAAAAATCTGTTCCTCACTTCTCCTGGTGCATGAGGTCCCTTGTTGGGTTATTGAAATTGCTAGGCTGTTCTCATAGCCAAGAAAAAGAGAGAAGACAGATGGAGCCACATATTTTTGTAATAACTCTTAAGAACTGTCCTCGTGACAACCCCTTCTCTGTCTCTAAGGCAGTGGGTAAATCTTATTATGTGTCCAGCTCTATACTAAAGATATTCCAAGAAATGCCTGACAATTCAGGCATGTTTTCTGCTGGGATTTACTTGATATTTTTCATATGATCTGCTCAATGCCCTCCCCTTCTACCAAAACAAAAATAAAAATACAAATATGTATATATGTGTATACATACATGCATGTATATTTTATATATACATATATATATATATATATGCATGCGAATGTCCTGATGGGAGATTAACCTAAGTATTTATTTGAGAAAGAATGTCTGCATCTGAATCGTTGTTTTAGTACCCTAAAATTGTGCACGGATAAAAATCCTGAGGCAATGCATATCACTTTCTAATATGTCCAAGGTGTTAGAAATGCAATGCACTTAATTTCACACAGAAGCAAATCCCATTCAGAAGACCTATACAAGAAGCAAGACTGCTTCATCCTGTGTTTTAAACCAACTAAATATTTTCTTCTTCTTTGCCTCTGACCTAAGGAAAAAAGGTGCCTAGTCATAAATTTATTTTACTCTACCTTTCTGACTTCTTATAAAACTATTGTTCTGTCTTCTCCCCAGTGTCTCAGAATCGTAGTGTCCTCTGTATGTGGCATTGGTAACTAAATATTTTGTGTATACACATACAAGTGAATGGGGAGGCGACAGGAAAAACAGCCTTTCACATACCCTGTCTCCATGTCTAGAAAGATCACATACGCACATTCAGAGCTTTCAAGTCAATGCAAATGATGTATTACCATATTTTTAATTTCTGTAACACCTCCCATGAAGTGCTTTACAAATATCAGTTCATTCATAACACTGATGAGAGGTAGAGAAATATACATAACCTTATTGAAAAATGGAAGAGGTTGATCGAGATGACCTTATTTTTAGAGGTATTGAAAATGCACAGCTGTCTAACTACAAGCAGAAAATGGAAGATGTTCATTGCCCTGGCAAAGAGAATTCAAATCCTTGGTCCCTTCTGCCTAAGATTTAAGTGGCTAATTTTCTCCAGCTCATGTGCAATATAGAAGTAGAAACCCCTGAAGAAGTTATTTGCCTATGATATATACAAGATCAGATGAGATGATCATAAAAGTGGTCTGAACTTAATGTCTATGAACTTTGAAGATACTGGTTTAGATAATATTTCTGCAGTAAATCTTCAGTAGGATCGGGAATAAAATCAGGTCCTCTGACTGCCATTATTTTTTATACTTTTATCACTATTTGTTACTTGTTCTTTTCAAGTATGTTGAAATGTCTTCAATTAATAAAACAAGGAACTGATAAAACAACCACATATATTACATTGTCAACATTATCCACATTAAGGTTTACAAAGTCTACATAGTAGCACTGACGCATGATTCAATAAGAAAGTCATTTAGCCTATCCTATCTTTAAAATAGACAATTTCTAGAAAACATTATCTTCTTTTTGCCAGTTTCTTGTGATATATCACAACACAATGTCTTGCTTTCCAGAGAGAGAGGAGAGAACTTATTATATAATTGCATTAGAACACATTGTCCCTGGGAATCAAATTTGCTGAGTAAGTTATAAATGTGAATTTCTCTTCTTCTGCCCTTTGTTTGACAGAGAATCAAAAGAAAAGGAAAAAAGGAAAAAAACCCAAAC
>JAOEHY010037749.1:8737-20320 GCA_025447955.1 Psilopsiagon aurifrons | reverse complement strand
GGTTTGTTTTTTTTTTTTTGTTCTCAAGCATTAATACCAAAGACAGATTATTCACTTTGGAAAAAAATCAGAACAATTTACAGAGTGTGGTGTGTGTCCTGAGAAGAAGGGATTTTTGCTTTCAGAAAGATGCCAGCTGTACCTTATTTGAAGCTATTCAGGAAATTTAACTATTTTGTTCAGTGAATGAACATCAGAGTAATGTTGCTAAGCTTTTCCACTTTTAGCTTCCCTACTCTGGTTAGCTTTCAAATCCAAATCGCATTTTTCTCCCAGTAGCCATCCCTTAGGAAGACTCCTCTAATGCCTTCCTTTTAGAGATCCTTAATGTGCAATACGAAAGGCCCTGCTCTGCCTTCTCCTCCTCACTTAAGCAATCCTTCAGTAATGACCCAAATAAAAAGCAGAAAGAGAGCATAAGGTTAAACTGTAAATTCATAGATCAAAGGATAAGAATCCTAATTCTGAAATAAACTGACTATGGAAAAGGATTGAAAGAGAGAGAGAGGATTATAGTACAATAATTGCAACAGAAGACTGTGAATGAATTGGATGGAAAACAGGAGGTAAGCTTTATTCTGTATTTCTGAGCAGCAAAATGAAAAGAGGATCTGAAAGATAATTAAAAACCCAAGTGGACTTAAGCAGGAGAGAAGGCTGAAAACTCACAAGAACATACTGCAATGAATTCCCTGCTGTGCCTGCCCAAGACCCCTATCAGATTCCTTCAAGGGAGATAGCTACCCTTGTTTCGTGTTCTAAGGAGAGAGGCAATCATTGGAAGAATGCGAGATTTCAGCTAATTTCAGTTTTACTGCCATCTGCCACTGAGTCTCCAGAGAAGACCTAGACTCTGAGCTATCAAGAAGGAGAGGACATGAAGAATTGCTTCTTAGAAGTTGCCTGTTCAGCCGCTATCAACCCTGCAACATAATAGCCCAGTGGTACATGTTTTGAAAGTAACATGCATTTCCACAGAGTCCTCTGGGAGGAGGAAAAAGACTCTGGATACAAACATGAGAATGGCATAATAGATGGAATTTATAGACAGTCTATAAAGCCAAATTGAGTGGTGTGTTAATAATGAAGAAGGTGATAATGGATTCCAAAAGAGTGGAGATAGGGGGATAGTCTTGAAACTTGACCAAGATTAATTGCTGCAAAGATTATTTATGTGTTTATAATACATAAGAGGAGTTTCTGCCGGCAATTTCCCTAGTGAAAAACAGAATGTGCAAATAAGACAGCTTTTAGGGAAAAAAACAAAACGAGCATCTTTTCTATCTGAACCTTCATCTGAGGAACTGAGAACTGAACACACACATAAGGGCATACAGGACTGAGTACTTCCTGAACAGTCATGGAGAAATAACAAATGAAGACTTGGCCATTCTGAAGTCAGAAGTGTTTAGACATTGCCTCCAATAAGGCCATAAGCTTGATCTGTACCTTACTCATTAAATATTGCTACACTACATCATTGCAGCATTGTATGTTTTACATCATTATAACCATACAGGAAGCACTGGTAAAGAGAGAAGGCTGCTTGATTCTTTATTCAGTCAGTAAGAGAATTAACTGAGATTTTCACAAGCCATCATCACCCTAAACCAGAAAAAGTTGGGTACCTTTAATAAAAAAAAAAAGGAAAAGCAAACAAACAGAAAAAAAGAACAATGCAATGTGCCCACCCCTCAAAAAAAACCAACTCCCTTCAATTTTAGATTTCTTAGCAGTCTTCTCTCTTACTGTTTATGCCTTACAAAAACTATAATCCTTTGGTATGTTTGAATCTGCTCACTATGGGAATGATGATGATGTCTCAAGCAGAGAGTTATCATTTCAGTTTCAGGAATTTCAGAAAAGACATACACAGTACTGTATATTTATGTAATCTTTGCAGTAAAAAAAGAGGGAAAAATAACAGTAGCAATAGGTGTGTAAAATACAGACAGACTTTCTAGCAACTTACACAACTTTATAAAGGGGAAACATTGTGTTACACTTTAATTTATAAGCCTCATATTATTTAATAAGTAACCATAATTTTTATTCACATAATGTGCATATAAAAACATGATTTCCCGTTTCTTATCATCTTTAATAAATGGGAAACCGGTTTGCATGCCCCCAAAGAGTAATCAACACTGTATTAATAAGCTCAGGCCTGGGAACACTTTTTCAGTAAGAAAAACATTACACATTATGAAATCAATAATACTGCTTGACAAATGAGGCTGTGCATAAATTTTTGACATGAAATCATAGACCGAAGCCTAAATTTAAATTTGGTAATGCTTTCAAAGTCTCATGCAATATGATAGCTATT
Organism: Psilopsiagon aurifrons; assembly: GCA_025447955.1. NCBI lineage: Eukaryota > Metazoa > Chordata > Aves > Psittaciformes > Psittacidae > Psilopsiagon > Psilopsiagon aurifrons. The sequence continues at coordinate 17,991 of JAOEHY010037749.1, read as the reverse complement.
TTGGAGGGTAAGCTGTGCTGAAACTAATCACATAATTTAAAGGATACATTTGCTCTAGTACTGCAATAAAAATACATTACATCATGATAAAAGCCATCCTGATTCAACCTGCAGTGGGAATCTGTGAACACAGGGAATGTGGGATCACTGGGCTGCTGCTTATAAACCCTGTAAAGAAAACATTTAGTCTTCATCTTCACAATGCTCCATAAGTATTAACTAATTAATCCTCAGAACAGCTGGGAGGCAGCTGAGAATTGGAGCTGAGTAAGGAATTGGTAAAAAAATCACCAACTTGACAAATACAGTCCTTTTCTTTGTTTATAAATTATCCAGTGGCAAACTCTGCTTATCATCATTAATTTGCTTGCCACTGAAAATGGGATGGGAAATGCTTAATGCAAAATCAGTTTTGCTCTGTGTGTGCCTCACTGAATTACTCACTGCCACATACACCAAAAACCTGTCAGTCTTCCTCAAATAAGGCACATTTCCAGCCCACCACCAGATCATGTACCTCCAGGAACAAAGGCCATGCAGGTACATGGGTTCAGAGTTGTTCCAAGGCTCAGGAGCAGGGCCATGTGCCACATGGAGTGTCTCTGCTGCATCCAGAGCAACTCTCTTCTGCCCGCTTATCTGGCTTATGGGAGGTATATAGGCTGTGTGTACTAAGCACCTGGAGCTGGATCCGTTAACAGTGAACCACCAGAGCCTGGGCACTGCCCAAGAATTACACAACAGTTCATATTAATTATTTCATTGCCAGCACAGTCCTTGGTATCTCTTCCTTTTGGTCAGACAATACGTAGACACTGCTCAAGGACTGGTGTAGCTCCATGAACATCCCCAAACCAAAACTTGTCTACAGCTGTCCTGTTTTAGGAGGTGAGAGAATTTATCTGTATGAGTGCAAACTATGCTGTACCAATTGATGATCCTTAGCCTCTTCTACACAGGAGTGCAGATGTAGCCTGCATTTCCAGAACAAGCCTGCATTCAGCTAAACTGACATAATCTGCATGAATGCAGCAACACAAATGTTTGCCAGCTAAGGATTGGACTGTTTAGCCTGTTCTCTAGGAAAGGTGAGATAAGACTTCATTAATGCCACTTTATCTCTTAGGTTTCACTTTTCCAGCATAGTACAAATCCATCAAACTTGAGAAACAGAGTGTAGGCTGGGGACTCTGCTTACAGGGCAGAAGCACACTGTCATGGTGGCTGGAGCTGCCTCTATCAGTCCCTCTTAAGGCACCAGAGAAATTGTGGGTCTATCCATTCTTCCACATCTGCACAATGATGGCAACTCAAAACCCCCTACTAAATAATTTCTGCTCTCCTCCTCTACTAGGTTTACATGGTAAAGTGCTTATGTCTTACATTTATATTTGGGGTGGATTTTCTCATACAAGACGCAATACCTTTTTTTGTTCATCTTAGATTGATGACTAGTCAAGTTTTCCAACCTGCAGGTTGAAATATTTTTCCACCAACATCCCTGCTCCACCACAAGGATAAATACAATTTATAATTATTGCCTTTAATTCAAAGTTATTCATCCCATAGGAACTTTGCCTGCTCTGTAGGAACACAGAGAAAAAAATCTTCAGCAGTGATACAGAATTCCTACCACACACCATTATCCATGGAATCTCTAGTATTTTGTTTCTCTAAAAGCCCATATAACTGAAAGACCTAGATTACTACACAAGATGGTATCAGTCATTTACAGGGTAGGATGAAAACAAAACTTCTAATCTACTAAAAAACAGTTATGTTAGCCTTCATTGAAAACTCAGAACACAGGGAACATCTTGAAAATTTTATCTCTTTTCCTATTTCCCTATAGTAGAAAAGTAAGGAATTTCTCAAACAAGCCAATATTGTTAAAAAGAAAGCAAAAATTATGGATATGGATACATGCTTCATTTTAAGCCATTTATTGTTAAAGAAAGGAACACAGGAAAACACAATGGTTCAGCATTGATTATTTGTTTTCCTATTTTGTTAATGGCTAAATAATTTAATTATTATTAAAATAATTTGACAGTTTGTTACAGAGAATGGGAAAAATTAAATAAAACATTTGGGGACTGCAACCTGTTATTGTAGAAGTAGAAACGCAACATTTTCTTCACTAAAATCTCCTAGAGAATTTAAGTCCCTCTATAGATTAATGACAAGAGATAAAAATAAATGGTCCATGATTTATCATTTACCAGAGGAGTTTTGCAAATATCTCTTCAGAGGCATGGTACCAGAGCCTGTGTGTAAGACCTAACCCTGCAGGCAGTGTCTGTACCCATTTCCCAGGGTCTTGATTAACCTCATTAGTGAAATCTAGGCCTGTGACCTGCTCTATCAGAACAATCTCAGAAGGCAGGGAACGTGACAGTAACTGTAGCGCTGACACTCCTTTGGTTTTTGCCTTATATTACAGTAGCTCTGATATAACTTCAAATAAACCTTGCTCTAGCCTGATCCAGTCATCATCTTGGATGATACCTTGTAGAACATGATGCTTCCTGACTCAGCCAAGGTTCTTGCTGGAATCATCTCAGAGCTTCACTGCCTCCTGTTCTCAGATTATCCTGACTCTGAAAGGAGGAACAGTTAGGACAAACTGTGACCAGCTTCTTCCTCCAAATCCTCATTTTCCTCAGGTGCCATTGTGCTCCTGCATGGTACTGCTGTGATGCAACTTGTTCATAAATCTTTAGAGTAAATGAGAAATAGCTGTGAGACACAAAAACTCACAATACAAAAGTATCTAGCATAGTCAGTCTGGAGTGGATAATGAAGAGTTGTGGATGAAGTTGGTGACACAAGGTGACTGGATGAAAACACCTACTAAAATTCAGTATTAGTACGTAGAAGGTGGTGCACAAGGAGAAAAAAGTAACCTGCATATACATAATAGCTCCTTTGGACATACTGCTGCTTTGTATAGGTAATTATGGAAGGCTCCATGACAATATAATCCCTCAGGGATCAGTCTTGCTACCAGTTTTGTTCAACATCTTTGTCGATGACATGGACAGTGGAATTGAGTGCGCCTTCAGCAAGTTTGCCAATGACATCAAGCTGTGTGGTTTGGTTGATATGCTGGAGGGAAGGAATGCCATTTAGAGGGACCTTGACATGCTTATAAGGTAGGCTGATGCCAACCAGATGAAGTTTAACCATGCCAAGTGCAAGGTCCTACACCTGGGTTGGAGCAATCCCAGGCACAGCTACAGGTTGGGTGGAGAAGAGATTTAGAGCAGCCCTGTGGAGAAGGACTTGGGCATGTTGATTGATGAGAAACTGAATAGGAGCAGGCTTCAGTGTGTGCTCTTGCAGCCCGGAAAGCCAACCATATCCTGGGCTGCATCAAAAGGAGTGTGACCAGCAGGTCAAGGGAGGTGATCCTGCCCCTCTACTCTGCTCTCGTGAGACCTCACTTGGAGTATTGTGTGCAGTTCTGGTTTTCTCAACATAAAAAGGACATGGAACTGTTGGAACAAGTCCAGAGGAGGGCCATGAGAATGATCATGGGACTGGAGCAGCTCCCAAGTGAAGATAGGCTGAGAAAGTTGAAGCTGCTCAGCCTGGAGAAGAGAAGGCTGAGTGGATACCTCATAGCAGCCTTCCAGTATCTGAAGAGGGGCTATAGGGATGCTGGGGAGGGACTCTTAATTAGGGACTGCAGTCATAGGACAAGGGGTAATGGGTTAAAACTTAAACAGTAGAAGTTCAGATTGGATATAAGGAAGGAGTTCTTTACTGTAAGGGCTGTGAGGCACTGGAATGAATTGCCCATGAAGTTGTGAATGCTCCATCCCTGGCGGTATTCAAGGCGGGGTTAGACAGAGCCTTGGGTGATATGGTTTAGTGAGAGGTGTCCCTGCCCATGGTAGGTGGGTTGGAACTAGATGATCTTAAGATCCTTTCCAGCCCTAACTATTCTATGACTCTATAACATAGACTCACTGTACAAACAACATCCAAATTAATGGCCAAGCAGAGTACCAGGGATTGTTGATAATGAAACGGCAAACAAAAAAATATTTTTATGCCACTGCATAAAGTGCTTTCAAATTTTTTGCTAGTATCCCCAGCTTCAGAGACTTAAAGAAGGTTTTGATTCTGCCACTAACCCTATTTTTTGTTTGCAGCTATGCCACAACATGCCAGCTACCCCAGCAGAAAAATGCTGCCAGTTTTCTTAGCAAGAGGCAAGCGGCAACATGGTGCACACTAAGTGTGAGACCACTACAGGTGAGGCAACCTCATCATATAACATACTACCAGAAGGAGACTTCATCCCTCTTTCCTCCATCATACCATGGCTCTATCCAGGTTATAGTTTTGACCGTCCATTCAAAAAGAGGATCTGACAGTCTTTACCATTCCCAGTCAGGATTATTCTTTTGCGTGTCTTAAAATGTCTTATTAAAACATTATTTCTGCCCACTATTTCTTAGGTGGACTCAGTAAACAGATGGAAGTATAAGATGAGAAGTGGGAGAAAAGAGATCCTAGTCTGGGATTTTGATGTCAAAAGTGATAAATATTAATTATTTCTGATTAAGTTGAAAGGCCAAAAAAAAGTTTTGGCTTGTATAACCATGGGAAATAGGCAATCATTATCTATCCATTTACATAACACCAGACTGTTTTTTTATCTCTGGCCTTTGGGCACAATTATAAAATTTGTATACAATTTATACAATTTTACTATTAGTTATGAAAGCCTGATATCTGACACATGCTCATGTTCTGCACTTCATGCTGAAGAATTGCTCTATCGGGCAATTATAACAAAACAATAGGTTTAAACCTAGTCAATAGACAGCAAAAATGAGCTAGCTCCAGTTCATAAACTTCAAAAGTGAATTAGCCCCAAGGAAGAGTAGGAGATGGATATGACAGGCATTAATAAAAATTAAGTCAGAGGAAATTCAGATACACAAATGAGAGGAAGCAAAATAGTAACCACTAATCTGTGGAAAGTTTCCCCAAATAGAGGTCTTGAAACATATGAAAATTCAGTGTAACAATAGAATGGGGAATTCTCTAAAGGGAAATATGCTTATAATAGAAAATGAATGGCTAGATGGCATAAAGCCAGATGGAAAAGCAGAAGCTCCCTTCTTTTAGAGAAGCTAAAAAGGGACCTGCTAGAGTACAGTCAAAAGGTATCTCTTAGAGCACTTGCTGTTACTTGAAAAAAAGCCAGCAGTTGTGAAGAATTCTTCAGTAGAGCTGAAAGACAATGCTGAAGTGAGGACTGATAGGCCCTGAGTAGATCCTACTCAGTTTTGGACTTTGAAGAAAGAAAAGTGCTTTTTACTCATACAATTACTCCAAAATTATTCTATTGCTGCAAAACACCATGGGTCAGCATTTACTTTGAAATGCCTTGTTGAAGTTTTGTCAGATGGAAAAAATGGAAGCTTCCTGACCTACAAAGGAAAAGGAGATGACTGTATTTTTCCAGCAGAAGAGTACCTGAAGTTGCTCAGGAGTTCCTATTTCATTTTAAATTCACAGCCCACCTTACTTGAATTAACTTGCAACTGCAGACAAGTCTTAAGACAAACATTGATAAAATGCCAAAGTAATAGAAATATCCTGTAGTCAATTGGCTCATCCAGGTCTTTAGATGAAGATTTTATTTTCTTTTAGTTTATTGCTTTGTGGTATACGTGCAGTAGTGTCAGATAAGATCAGGTATTACAATATATCCTAATTCACTGACATGATGCATAAACACTATTTTGCTCTTTGACAGTAATGGCATGTCAGTTTAAAAGAAGCCTCTGAAGGGTTTCAGGTGCTACAGGTAAAACTGGCTGAAGATGGAGGGATGGACTGAAGGGCAGCTAAGATACTCTGATGCACACTAAAAACCAGCATGTACTTTAGGGGAGGAAAGGGAAGAACATGCTAGTCAGGGATGGTTTTGGTGGAAATTAAGGTACAAGATTTTGGGAGAGTGTGTTAAAAAAAGAAGGGAAAAAAAAATGTTACCAATATTATGTGTAAGATTACCTCTTGGGAAAGGATGAAAAACCACAGTCTGAGATACTGCAATTTCAGACAAGCTGAAATGGGATTGTAAGTAAATGTGCATTAAGAAAGGAAGTACAGAGCTACCCCAAGTGAGTTCCTGTGTAGTTTCTCTGGGATATTTTTTAGAAAATCATCCAGTCCTGTTAAGCAATTGCCATCCCAGTTCCAGTTAGATTTTTTTCAACCAAAAAATATTCCTTCATTTTGTTCTTCCTAAATTTGCAACATATTTTTAAGAGCAATAACAATTAACTGATGGAATAGCAACACAGGAGTTTCTTGCTTATGTACTTGAGAATCAGACTAACTTATTTAACCAGTCTGCAATGGACTGATTAACCCCAGATTAGTTACTGATTAACCTTGTAGCCTTTTCAAAGTTGGTGTGTTCCAAAGTAATCGTCAAACTCATATGACCAGCATTCTTTGAAAGGAAACATTTATAGTAAAAGAAATTTTTTTCTTAAACTGGATCATATAGATGGAGAAGCAAAGACACACTTAGCCAAGGAGACAGTCCACATTTTTAACTTCATTCTTTGGCTTGCTAAAGGATATGACTTCTTCCTTCTTATTTCTCTAATGCTTTCAACCATTAAACATACAAAAATAGTGTTACTGTAAACACTTTCTTCTTAGTGGTAGGACTTCACAGTTGGTCTTAGAAGTGTTTTGTGTTCAGCTTATTGAACACACAGTCTAACTGGAAAAGTGAACTATGCTCCTTGCTAGTAAATTTTACTTTGATCACCAATGACAATCTTCTACTTTTTCCTACATGCTAAAAAAGTGTCAAAATGCATGTTTCCGAGAAAAAAATACCTTGCCAATTTCTACCATAGAATGACAGTGCATTTACAATTTTATCATCCATCAGTAAGAAAAGGTTGCAACCCATTTAATGTGTGCCATGTGCATTTTATGTCATTTTAGTATCCTAATGAAAGTGTTATGCACTACCAAGTCAAATAACTTGCAGAATGTAGTACATCAATACTATTCCTCTAAAAACTAGCTTGTAATCTGAAAAAAGATATGAGGTTAGTTTGACAGAAGCTATTTTCCATAAACTTATGTTGATTGGCATTAATTCCATCCTTCAGCTCTTTAGTACCTGAGCCCTGTATCAGATGTTCCCTTGTTTCATCAAAGAACATTATCAGCCTGACAGGCCTATAATTACTTGAGTTGTCCCATATACCGTTTTTAAATATTTCCACAATATTAGTTTTCCACTGGTCTTCATTAAATGTCTTTACTTCGGCATATGTGGATCTATCTAGCTCAGTATCTGCCTTCTATCACAATAACAGACATTCTAGCAGATAATGCAAATGCAGAAATTCGCATTGAAAATGACAGCACAAGATCAAAAGAAAGAGATGTCTTAAATAAAAGTGCCCCATCTCTCCCTAACCAACTTCATCCTCTCTTCCAATGCTCCTTCCTTCCTACAATTGGAAAAGTCTAAGAGAAGCAGCGCTTCTTGTAAGGTGGCCAGGCAGCAGCCCCTGGGGAGAAGCTGACTAAACCAACAAAAATGCCAGAGACAGCTCTGAGTCATATTGATTAATGCACTACTGGAAGGCACCCAGTGAGGAGGAAGGCACATAAACCCAGCTAGAATAGAAAAATCTGGCTCTAACTGATTTACATGACAGGAAACAAAGTGCTTGGCATTTAGAAGAACGGTAGAAAGTTGAAGCTGTGCATGCCAGAGTCAAAAGCCTAGATTCAGGTGGCCTACATTTCAACCAAGCCTCAGCCCCTGCCTTTTTCTATTGACTGTGTGTCTCTGAGGGTCTACAGCCAGACAATGGGAAGTACTGTGAATGGAGACAGAGATAGAATTCAGGCCACATTAATTTTCATCTAGCAGCTGTCATGTGTGTGTGTGTGTGAGAGAGATAGGCCAAAGAGTGAATATTATCGATTTTAATTTTTTTAATTCCAATGAGAGAAGGGTCAGTCACTGACATAAGTGCCCAGGTGTCTGTGGGATCTCTGTCCTTGGATGTGTTCAAACCTTGGCTGGATTCAGTCCCGAAAACCTGGATATAACTTTGAAGAGAGCTATGTTTTGAGCAGAAGGTTGGGTTAGATGACTTCCTGAAGACATTTTCAACCTAAATTACTCTACAGTTATAATTTTAGAGGCTGTATTTGAGATGGAGCAGAGTGCAGAAGTGTGATCAATACTACATAAGATAGAACAAGGTTACTAACACTGAGCCACAAAGATCATCAAGTTTAAGAGATAACCTAGCACTGCCAAGTCCACCACTAAACTACATCTCTAAGCACCACATCTTCAAAACTATACTTCAGAAAATATTTACAAGGCTCTGGCCAGTTCAGGTTTGAATTTTCTAAAGATTTTTTAAGATTTACATTACTTGATGCAAAATGGAAGGAATCAATTCATGGTAAATATCTAAGGTTTAAAAGAAAAAAAATAAAGAAAAGAAATCACACAGAAGGCTGCAATCAAGCAGAATGTGTATATGAAAGTTCGAACATTTGTTCTGAAATAACAGGTTGCTCAAAGAAAGAAACCCAAGAAATGATTTCTTTTTTATTCACTCATGGTTTTGGATTCTGAAGTTAATTGCAATCAGAAGGAAAATCAGAACGTATTGAATACCCCACAGCATACAATAATTTAACAGAAACAACATGCAACCTTACAGAATCCACCATGAGCCGAAGGAAAGCTTTGTCTAAGTCTAGTACTTTCTGAATGCATATACTGCTTACCATGCAAAGAATGAAAAGCAGAAGCACCACTGCCACCATTTTAAAAGAAATAGAGCACTATCATGCACAAGAGTACCAATGTCATCCAAGCACACAGCTGCTGGAAAACTTTTCAAGTTCTGGAAAGGTTTCATACCCTTGTAAATTGAGGGAGAAATTAAGAATTTAAATTCGACTCTTCTCTGTTCCAGTTGCTGTGACTACAAACAAGATGCCTCACTTTTTCATTCACTCCATGTCCTGGCTTTGGCAGTAGCAGTCGTTTTTCTCCTTCTTAATAGCTGGTGCGGAGCTGTGTTTTTTGACTTTCAGCTTGGGAACAGTGTTGATAACACCAATGTTTTGGTTACTTCTTAGAACGTTGTCATGGGTTCAGCAGTAGCAGTCATTTTTCTCCTTCTTGGTAGCTGGTGCAGCACTGTGTTTTTGACTTGTGG
>JAOEHY010037748.1:0-50341 GCA_025447955.1 Psilopsiagon aurifrons | reverse complement strand
TTTTTTTTAATTTTTTTTAAGATCTTGAAAATTCCTTTTCACCTGAATTGCAGTAACACTTCCAAACAGAAAAAGGTTAAAATAATTGAGATAATTCTTAGGTTAGCAAATGCTCCAGCATTCTTTATCCTGTTGAAAAGCAAAACAGATTTTCTAGATGAAGAAAAATGTTGAACCTGATTCACTGATAAAATTTCATAATGCTGTTTCTAGATGATAGGTTTTTCTTCAGATGAAAGGTGCTTTGTGATCACCTGCTGGAGTACGCATAACTGTGTAGTCAGTGTAAGATGACGGTTACCTTTACTTCAGTAGGATAGATACCCTTCTTGGAAAGCTGGACTCCAGGATTGTGGTCTCACTGGTGACTGGTTTTCTCTATATTTAATTTATTATGTGTTTATGAACTTCTGCACAGTATGGAGGCTGCATGAGAGTTTCTGCTTCATATATATAAAAAAATGATTGTGTAGGTGCCCAGCTTGTGGCCTTGGCTCAAGCCCCATTGTGTGGGGAGCTTGAGGACAAGTTTTGGCTTAAAAGATGAAGAGCTTGATGAATTATGGGTTAGGTATTACAGAATGTCTGCTGGCTTGATTTGGAGAAAAGTTCCCACAGTTAAATAATGGACTGATTAACATGGAGACCGAGGTAGTTGCAGTCTCCTGACAGACTTCCTCTGCTGTAGCGCAGAGGAATATGTTCTGAGGATTAGGCGACAAGCCTTTCATGTTAAATCTTTAAATATGGTTTCTTTCTGTATCTTTGCATTTCTTCATTGCAGATCTTCATGATCTGTCCACCTATACTTAAATGCAACAGCCTGCTTTGTTTTTCTCAAGAGTAAGTTCATCAGTGATTAAATAGAACCTTGGCTCTAATGGGTATACAAGTGGGCAGCTGAAGGTCTTTAAACACCTTTCAGCATGGGGAAGTATGCTGCTTGTGAAGCACTACATTGCCTTCTTAGAAGCTTCAAAAAGATACATAATCACACTGTCAACATCAACCAATAGTACTTCTTGCAAATGAGATACTACTGTTTTTCTTTCTGTCAGCTGTAATTTTCTTAAAAATGAGATATTAGTGGTCCCTGGGGTTGGATTGTGTCTCTCTGTTCTAACTCTTGTTAGCCAGAGAGTATATAAATCCCAGGCTGTATAGGTCTCCCAGTGCTCGGAGCGACTGTTGCTGGTTGGATTCTGGGGGAAAAGAAAAAAATGATCTTATTTTTGCCCTCTTCTTGCAGGCTGTTTGAGTCAGTCTACTTTAGATATACTCAGTGTTGTTTGCAAGTACCAAGCTGCCAGTGGGTTGTGTGAGAGAACTCCATGCTGCTTTAAGTACTTCTAGCTCTTAATAGCTTATATGAGTTCCTCTGTTAATTACAGTACTTTGAGGGACATGACTAGGAGGAGGAAAGTCAGGAGCTGAAGACAGAGTACTTGTTATCAGATTCTAAGAGGCCCCTCTGATTAAGGATTAGATTAGGATATGAGATTTCATGTCAGGTCTTCTGTAATAACCACCAATATGCAGTTCCTATCTCTGCCTCAAACTGAGGGGTGAGGTCCTGCAAATTATGTCATGCTTGTGGCAGGTTTGACAATCATTGTTTGGTTAATATGAGAAAATTTGTAAGTGGCTGATGATCTCATGGTATTTTGTCACTGCTATTAAATGTGTAATCTTGTTTCATGACAGAACCTCTTATTCCATTGAGCAAATGAATCAGTAATGGCAATGTGGAGGTACTTAAAAAGGAAGAGGGGAACAACGTAGTACCTTCATTGAAAAGCAAACAAAGTTGCTACTGAACACTTCAAGTTTGTTGGTTTTTTTTTTTTCTTCCCTTATTAAAAGTTTGGGTTTTTTCAGGGAAGAGAAGAAATAGTAGTCAGATAATACTTGGTGACATCACCCAGGAGTTCATAGTTATCAATTAACAGAATGCAAAGCAAGTAACTTTTTTTCCTGAGCGTTTCTATGTATTTTAAGTTATTAACACTATGACAGAGACTGGCATCTGTGGAAGATGTGCTTCAGAGAGTAAATCTGTTTTTTCAGCTGTAGTTGGACTTGGTGTGTATTTCTCTGTATTTCTATAGATCCTTTAAAACCCGTGAGACTTGGAACTGTAAGAAGTGTCAGTCCTGAGATACCTTTAGAGATAGTTCTGTCCTTGCAGAGGCAAATGAGGTGTCAGCTAATAGTGCTTTAGGAAGAAAACTGCCAGCCGTGAGTAGGTTCTTCTGGGCATCTTCTGGTTCCCAGTTAGTAGTGTTTGAATGTCCTGCTATAATGTTGCCAGATCAACTTTTGGAGATATTAGGGGAAAAAATGTTGAAGATGAGTCACAGGAAACATTTTTTTGATTAAAATTGATTTAAGGTTCTTTCTGGAACACTTATTCTGGCGTATTTACAAGCAGTTTAATGTCTCCAATAGCTTCCAGAACATGCAATATAGTAGTCCTATTAAAGATAGCAAAATAGTCTATTCTTTTTTGCCTTTGTAACTGAACTTTTACTGTAAAGTGATATATCACATCAACAGAGCTTGAAAATTCAGTAATCCAATTGGCTTACAATAACAGCATTTAAAGTCACCCTGGGATATGAAATGCAGTTACCTGCCAGTAGCCATTTCTACTATCAAGCATTTTGATCTTTTGTGCTGTGAGATATAAGCCCTCTCTTAAGAGCAGCCAGTGTAATTAATCATAAAGCTCACATAAAAATGTAGTTCTTCAGTGCTAAATTTTGGGGTTTTGTTCTGATGAGGCAAGGCTGTTACAATTGTTATTAGGGATTTTTTTTAGTCTTGTTTTCTGAAGCCAAAATGAACCAAACCTCCACCCTAGAAATAATGTTAAAGATATTCCATTAAATATTTTTGGAGTTCAATGACTCATTTAAATTTTTAGTATGGTCACAATTTTACTCCATAATTAATTCTGTCTCCTTATGCTTAGCGTTGTAATACAGTTTTATTTATATGGCTGTGTGTTGCTTTTTTCAAAGGGCTCATACCATATTCAATACAGAAGGAGAGAGAAAAATCAGGACTCATAAATGTGGCATTGTAGAATTTTAAAGTGCTTTTCTTTAGAACTGAAATGCTATTCTGTTTGCATGGTTCTAAATCATCTGTTAAAGTTATTACACTATAAAGCATCTGTCTGATTCCATTTAATCAGTATGCTGGTTTATTTAAGCTACTGCAAATTAATCTTCAGGTATCATTTTACAGAATTAGAAAATATTTAAGGATAAGGCTTTGGAAATTCAGAGCTGCCTCAAGCAAATGAAAATATCCCATGTTGCATAGGCTGACATCTGCAGTGAAAGTGCGCATATGGTTTAGCACCAGTAGGAAGATTGAATATGTAGCAATGAAAATAAGCTTGCAGTGGAATCAGTATGATCAGCAAAGAAAAACTGAAAAGGATGAGATCATGTATATCTCAACATTTGTAATGTAAACATCAAAAATACTTTAATGCATAGGTGAGGCCAGCCAAATAGCCTGTCTTGTATAAGCTCACCATGAGCTCAGTAATTCTCAGGGGATGCATTGCTTTCTTAAAAGTACATACTAGCACAGTTGACCTATAATCTGCCTGAATATTTGAAATCTCAGGGTAGCAATGGCATCAGCACAGAAATTTCAACTGTAAAATTCTATTTGCAGCTTAGTAGCCTATAAAACAATGGGAAGATGCACTACTTTCAGTAGTACAGGTACACCTACATCAGACATTTTCCACTACTCTTTTAATGGCACAGTTAGTAACTACTAGTCAGCACGAACTGAGTGTGGATTCTCTAAATATGAGTGCTGATCTTCCTGGCTTTATATGAGTAATGCTGAAGAAAATTAGTTGAAGAAATTCTGTTCTGTTCCCATTGATCTAGAATGTATATGATAATAAGCAAATTCTATATGGAGCATGTACTTTCTGGAATTCCTTTCAACACAGTTATTGTGAGAACTGTTTATTAGAGCAGTAAGAGGCTAGGAAGTTCTCTTTCCCCCTATTCACTTCAGGTGTTAAATGATTGTTCAGAAAAGGCATTTAAATATATACCTCATTTTCTGATCTGAGATGGTTGAGGGCTAGTTTTTAGTGGCATTGTTCATGGTTCTGTGAACAGCACTTAAATCCTTGTGCAAAGAGGAAGCTGAAATGATCATATGAAAGTCATGTAACTGTTCAAACTACTGACATATTATAGTGCCTTATATTTTACAGCATAATTTTGCATATGTTTGAATACATGAAGTAAGCTTAATGTGGAAGAATATGTCCCACCACCTAGAACTGTGATGTGCAGAATACTCTTATGACAGTTTTGGCAGAACAGTAGCTTTTCTACTATTGGAAGCATAATAACACTGATAACAGAGAAGCTCTTTTTTAAGCTGATATATAATTTACACATGTTGGTTTCATGGATGACTTCACAGATTGTTTTAAGCAAAAACAGGTGACACTTTGAAATTCCAATGTAAACTTTCTGTGGTATTGCGCCATTCTGACTTCACTATGTGACACTTGTATCATAATAATAGTATTTCCCTGTCAGCATGGGTAAGCAGCTGTAGAATACAAAAATGTATTATTGTTTTAAAAAAAAATGCATGCAGAGTTGACACATGTTCCATGTAAATGTGTTGTATGATTTGACCTTCTACCACAATTCAGTGTTTGCTGACTTCAGGAGAAAAGTTCCCTTCGGTCTTCAGTGGGTCACATATTCCTTCCATGCTTCTTGGTATTTGTGGAACCACTGTGCATAAATAGCAAAATAATTCTGTCACTGGCTTGTCTTAACTAGAGCATTGCATTGTGTTCTTTTTATCTTCTGCTTACGTATGTCTGTATGGATATTAGAGTTGAACAGTGGTAACTTCTCTGAACAGAAGGTTTGTGAAATTTGGGGGTAAGTAAGGGGTGTCAGAGGCTATACTCTAATTAAGCAAGGTATGGTCAGCATAATTAAGTGGTGAAAAGCGAATGAACAGACTAACAAGCAGAAATAACTAAAAAAAGTCACTGCACAGTCTATTTGGTGGAGGGGACGAAGAGTCCAGTTCACTTCAGTTATTCATGGGAGCTGACATTCATGTCCTGCTCCTGAGGTTGTACATAAATACGAATAAGGGAATGGGGTAAGTGTATAAATGTCAGGGACTTTATTGTTTTCTCAAATGCAAAACATTTTACACATGTTCAAAGGCTTTGCTACCCTTCAAGAAGCAATGGGCTTTTTTTTTTTTTCAGGGACTTTTTAAAATGTTCAAGAAAAACTTTAAGTGCAGCCAGGGTCAAAAAATACTGTGGCTTTTGTGATGACAAAACCCAAGCAATTTTAGTAAAGCATCTTTTTTCTCTCTCCCATTGAAGAGCATTATGCATACTGCTATTGAAAGTCATGACAAATCGTAACAGTCATTTAAAGTTTGCATTTTATTCCAGTGGGACTTGGAAGAGGCTAAACTCCAAATACAAATTAAGTGGCTTAACTAGATTCACGCTAAAGCAGTTAACTCTATCGAATCAACAGCAGCATTTACTTTGCTTTTGCTTTAAAGAGTGACAAATTCTGAAACAACTTTCATAAATGGACATAGCTTATTTAACAATTATAAACTATAAAGGACTGTGTAGTTCTAAATCCTTGAAGATGAAACAATTCTGTATAAATACAAACTGCTTCTCTATATTACAGCTGCAAACATTTTAGCAATACCTTTTCTAAGGTGTCTTTGTGATTATTTGTGTATCCATAAAGGGTTCAGAAATGAGATGGCCAGTAAACCAGCCTCTCCCCAAAAAGTACCATGTTTTTCTCTTTGGACTCCAAAAACATTTTATGGCCCTGAGCTCACCAGTAATTGAATGTCTGCGTGACAGGCAGAGGCTGCTGGTGCTTTTATAGGAACTAATTTTAATGTTACATTCACCCAAAAATTAATTATCATATCTCTCTGTGCTTTAAAATATGGAGGCCAAGACTGATAAACAGCAGTGTGGAGAAAAATCTTGGACAAACAGATTGGTGATCTGGCAAACGGAATTCAGATCAGTTCAAAATGTGTTATAGCTAGAGGCAAACACGGTCTGAGACAAATGCGTCTCAACTACAGTGGTGAAAGAGAATTGGCTCCAAATGCAAAGATTTCTCAAGAATTAAAAAGAGGCTTTCCAGAAAATTCTGTAGGGGAAAACCTCTATGACATATCTGAAAAATAATAACTATGCTGGATATAGAGATTGATTGAACCCATGCAATTAAATATTAAAAGTCCTGTAGCTAGGCTAACACCAGAGTTGCTGTGATACAGGTCTTGGATACTAAGAATTGGTTTTGACTGTTGCAAGTGGTAAGTTTGAGTACTCACAGGAGATATGAAAGTGCTCTTCTCTGTCAAGTGCCATCACCCATGGCAGAAGGAATGAACAAATGTTGACAAAACAACTACTGCAAGAAGAAAGTCCTTGCATACTCAGTGAAACTAAGATTTCAGAATCAGTGACATCCTTATGTCTGTCATTTTTTCCCTTTTCAGAAAATTAATGGGAAAAAAAGATCTTGGCTTCATGCGGTGCAGAGAGAGATGATTTTTTGGGGTGATTCAGCATGTGGAGAGGGCTATGTTCATTTATAACTTAATTCCGTGACATTCTGTCCTTTGTCACTGTTTACAGTTTGTTGACTTCCTTAGTACTTTTCAGTTGCTTCCTTTCAGGAAATAGAATGTTAAGTGGATATACTTAGTGAAGTAATACTAATTTAATTTTAATTCTCGATTCTTCCTGGAAATGGCAAACATGTATAGAGTCATCTCATTTAAGGAAGTCGCATATAATGGGGGTGGGGTGTGTTGTCTGTGTCTGTCTCAATAACTTATTTTCTAAAGAAGTGACACTCTTCCAACTTAAAGCTTGTAATACGATCCACAAGGCAGGGTAAAGTCTGTTGTCTCGATTGTAGAAGGAGCCTGGATAGTTATCTTAGGCAAAATGTGTAATTGCAGATGAGCGAGGTCAGGTGGGAATGAGTCTCTTTCTCAGTGTATAAAGGACTAATTCAGACCTTATTGAAAGAGTCCTGTTGTAATTAGCTGTTAATTCTAAAGTGTCAATGACGCTAATAATATGTGTTCATCTGTGCCCACCTGGGTTCCTGTGCAGCTGTACGTTTGTGTGTAAAGATGCTGGCTTCTTCATTGAAGTATGAAATTCCTGCAGTAGCCTCCGTCAGTAGAAAATTGCTCATGGCAGACTCTGAAGTCAGTGCTGCTTCATTACAGCTAAGTGTTGTGTAGGATGGCTTTCTGTCTTAGTGGACTCTGTCTAAATGTGGCTTTTTTGACTTTTGTTCTCTTATCTCTCAAGTGAAAGCCTTTTGGGTCCAGACATGCTTTATGTACCTCAGAATCGGGATAACTTGAATGGGAGTTAAAAAACGCTTGTGGACCAAAATCCTGTGCTTAGTTGCAAGTTGTTTCCAACCTCAAACCTGAAACGTGGATGTGAACTTTCAAGCTCTTGAAGAGCTTGAAGTTTTGTTTCAGAAGTGTTTTACTCTGAAAAAGACAAGCTGTTTTGGGTTCTAATATTTTGCTTAATTCTCACACAAACTTGCAGCTGAAGCACTTGTTTGCCTGCCTGTACTTAGAAGAGAAGTTAATTAAGCCTCGTTAAACATTCCTGCAAGATTAAGCTCCCTAAGAAGGGCTATAGGATAATCGTGATGGGGTTTGGAAATAAAGAGTAGTGAAGAATCACCCAGTTCCTCAAATAAATGTCTGAGCCCTAAAAGGATTTGAATGAAGCAGTCGTACATCCTCACCGTTTCCTATTTAATGGGTTGGGCACATTCCTGTTCAGTGTGCTGGTTAAGCTGCTTGCTCTGTGCAATTAACTTCTTTCATCTCTTGTATAAGAGACCTAGGACTGATTAGTGGTATAACTAGAGGCTAAAATTTCAGCTTTTTAGAATTGTGTATAGTTGCGAATACAGTCTACATGTAATACCTTTAAAACAAACAAAAAACAAATTAAAAGAATTATCCCCCAATAAATAAAATTGAATAGAGTTGAGGCTGTTCCATCAGAAATCTCAAATCACATTTACAGTCTCTATTAGTTTATTTGGGTTATTACCTTTTTCTGGAACATCCTGAACTATGTAAGGGGAAATGATAGTTCTACTTCTCATTATCAGCTATTGATTAGGGTTTTTAAAATTGCTTTAAACGTGTAAAATAACTGTAGCTCAAAGTAGGATGTTTGTTGCCTGAGGATTGCATATTGTAGTGGTAAAGGCAAGAGAGACAACAAGCGATTTATAAAATCTGCTGATGGAGATCCCGATTTCAAATCTGTATTTTGTATGTTATGTAGTTGCAGAAAAGAAAAATGATTGCAATTATTACAAATGCCTCTGACTTGTTTTAAAAAGGTTGTGTCAATAAAAAAATTTATCAGCAAACCTCTCTCCTGGGGAGCGTGTAAATACAATTTGCTATGTCTTTCAAAACAACAGTAAAGGAAAACACAACAAGCCTGCAGTGTAGACAGCAGTTTGTCAAAATTTGCCAAAATTAATGAAGAAAACCTACTTGAATGGAGCAAGTTTTGCTGTAGTAAATTATTTCAAACAATATACTGTTTACCTTCATCTCTGTATTCAATTAAGATTAAGAGAACTAAAGAGTGGGTTACTTGGTTCTCCTAGAATTGACCAAAGATTTTGCTGCCTTTTAGGCTATTTTAGGGAGGGGGAAGAGAGTGATGTACTGATGAGGGAAACATCAGAAATGCCTCTTCTCTGTGCTGTGACATGGATCAAGGAAAATAATGTATCCCTGTGATAATCGATAAGGAAAAAGTCTATTCCAGATGCATTCTTTCCAGTTATCTTCTTCCTTACCTTGTAATACCTTGGAAAAATCAAGTCTTTTGGATGATTTCTTTGCCTCTCTGGCAAGGACGCTAAGAAACAAGCAGGACTTAAAGTGAAGGTAAAGAAACGAAAGCACCATAGAAGCAAGAAGTTAAAAACTTCTTTAAAGACTTAAAAACTTAAGCGGGGGTTCCATGGGATATAGCCCTAGAGGGCAGGGGAGCCCAAGACTCTTGGTTGATATTCAAGAATCACCTTCTGCAAGCTCAGGAGCGATACATCCTAACTAGAAGGAAGTGCTGCAGGAGGGCCAGGAGACCTCTTTGGATGGATAAGGGGATGCTGAGGAAAAAATGAAGGAAAGAAGAGGCTTATAAAAGGTGGAAGCAAGGACAGGCGGCCTGGGAAGAATACAGGGATGCTGCCCGGGAAGCTAGGGACCAGGTTAGGAAAGTTAAGGCCCATTTAGAATTAAACTTGGCTAGGGATGTTAAGGACAACAGGAAGGGACTCTATAGGTACACAGCAAATAAAAGACAGGCTAGGGACAGCGTGTGCCCTCTCCAGAAGCTGTCGTGAGAACTGGCTACCCTGGATTTGGAGAAGGCTGAGGTTCTTAATGACTTCTTTTCCTCAGTCTTTACTGGGGAGGGACTCTTCATTAGGGACTGTAGTGATAGGACATGGGGTAAAGGGTTCAAACTTAAACAGGGGAAGTTTAGATTGGATATAAGGAGGAAGTTCTTTACTGTGAGGGTGGCGAGGCACTGGAAGGGTTTGCCCAAGGAAGCTGTGTATGCTCCCTTCCTGGTGGTGTTCCAGGCCAGGCTGGACAGAGCCTTTGGTGGCATGGTTTGGTGTGTGGTTTCCCTGCCCATGGCATGGGGGTTGGAACTAGATGGTCTTAAGGTCTTTTCCAACCCTAAGTATTCTATGTTTCTGTGAGCCTGTAATGTGTAGCTATAGCTGTCTACATACCACTTGTCATACTGCTGCCTTGTTCAAAATGTTTGCTTCAGTATGCACACGTACACCTCCCCTCTTGCAGAACTGTGGGGAATACTTTTAATCAACAGAGAAGTAATTGGATCTTTGGTGAAAAAGAGCTGCATCGTCTTATTTCCATTACCTTGTCTAACTTCTTTCATTCCCTGTGAAATGTACACTGATGAGTGTGACCTGTGCAAATACACTGTAACAAAGTTTCTGGAAAGAGCCAAGATGCAGAGCTCTGTCTGAAGATGAGCATTATATATTGAAGCCAGAAATGAAATTACTCAGCAGCTGTGCCTTGCCTTTTTGAATCCATGTAATTTTCGGACTTGTTTGTGCTTGTGACTTAGAGAAAGACAAACCTGACCTGGTCTTTAGGTTTGAATGCAGAAGGTTCTAGTCCCATTTTCAGAGCCGTGTAACGGCTGAGTTCAGACCTGCCGAGGTCATGTAAGGTATGTTCCATATTTGCTTCATTGGGATGAAATCCATATCAGCTGATCAAAAAGGGGTTTGGGAGATCTGTGCCCCTTTGGCCTAGCCTGCAGACTGGTTCTGCGTATGATGTGGACTGTTGGGGGAGAAATATAAATTATACCAACAGAAGCATTTTATGTAAGCTGTATTAAGTAATTCTGCTGCTTTCCTCGATGCCCATCAGACCTCAGCTGCAGTATTGTCTAATTTTGAACAGTGAATTTGAAGAAAGATGAGGACCAAGTGAGTAATATCAAAAGCAAAACAAGAAATAATGGAGGTCTGCATAATATGGCCTGTTAGACTGAAGAAGTTTAGAATGTTTTGGTTTGGAGAAATGAGACAGAGAGATTCATGGTAGCAGTTGTCAAGTATGTTAGAAATGATCCACAGAAGAATAAGGTTTTCTCAGAGTTTGCTGTTGGCAAATAATACACTTGAATTGCAACAGGGGAAATGTGAGTTGGATATTGGGAATATCTTTATAATAAGAGAGATTGAGTCACAAGAATATGTTACTTAGGGAGGATGTGGAATCTGCTTACTAGTAGGTTTTGAGAATAGGCTGGACCAACTTTTTGTGTAATGCTGCTGTTCCATCCTGTGTTGGGAGCAAGGAGAGGGCAGATTAGGTGATCTTTCAATCTCTTTCAGTCCCTTATGTACTTAGCAAAGGCTGTATACCTCTCAGTGGGTTTTCTGAAATCTAGGGGAGATCTGCTTCTGCACTGTATGTGAATCTAATGTGTCTTTACCTCTCTCCTCATTTTTTGATTTCCTCCCTCTCCTCTCTGCCTTACCTCTTAGCATTAGTAAATCTTCCAGATGCTGACGTATCTAAGCATATGATAGCCAAATTTCGAGTTGTTCTGATCTTTGGGAATCAGGTGGGGTGGGTGATTGTTTAAAATTCATGACTAAGACAGAACTTCCTCATATATTATCGAAAGTGTAAAAAGGTCATTTGACAATAGTTTTACAAGTTTAACTGTTTTACTTACATGGTTGATTTTTGTACAAAGTCAGCTTTCCTTTTGGCTGACCAAGCATATCTAGTAGTGAGGACTAAACCAGGTGGAATGGTAAAATAACTGAGAGACCCCTGTTTTAGGAAATAGGTAATTTCTTTCTGCTTCTATCCTTTTTTTGTGGTTTGTTTTTTTTTTTTTTTTTTTTATGTCAGCATTTAAGAATAAAGGAAGTGAGCTGGTCATCTGAGAATTAAAAATGTCAAGTCTATTTGCTATTTAAAAGCTTGTTAGCTTTTATTTGAGAAGATAGATTTTCATGCCCAAGTTCTTCTCATACAGCATGGCTATAATTTGAGAACATGAAATTGCCTGAGATAATCTAGTGTCTTTGGGAAGAAAACGTAATCTTAAGAGAGAACCTCCAGGTCTGGTGACATTCTGTGTAGACACACATATGAAAACATACTGGGTTTACTGCAGAAGTAGGATGTCATGAAAACAGGGTACTAATGGAAAGCCTACAGTTTGGTTAGTTCTCTTTCCTCAGGATATTTGTCTCAGGATTTGTCACAAGTGAAGTATTAAGAAAAACCCAAACCACAAAAACATGAACCACTTTAAAAGCAGAATCCATAAGAAGTTTTGCGCAAGGATTAGGGGAGAGGTATGTGTAAGCCCTACCAGCCAAGTCCACAGTATAAGCCACTTCTTGTGATTTTGATCCTTCTGATAAGATTGCTGTGAAGCACGGAACATCGTACACACAATAACATAATAAGTTTTTCAACATATTAGAATATTTTTTTCTTTGCCCTACTTGACCTATGAGACAGTACAATGTAGCAGTCTTTTAAACTGAATACCAGTTCTGCTTTCACTAGTGTTGCTAGCCCATTGTCTTCCCGCAAAACAGGGACATGCCACAAATCATCTGAGATCCACTGCAGCTATTGAATCCTGTCTAGTTGAATTTTTGCAGAATGCTGGAACTGTGAAGGCAGCCATAAAACCAAGAAAAAATGTGTTTATAGAAATTCTTTTAGAAAGAAATGAAGGCTAAGTACTGTTGCAGACAAAAGGACCCAGGAGGTTGAGGAGGAACCCTTCCTTTTAAGCAACCCAGGCGTAGCTTGTGTGAGCTGTTGTGACCATATGGACCTAAAATCTGCTACCCCCTTATCTTAACTCATCCACCTCTTCTATTTATGAAGAAAAAAAATATTAGTTTGTGAAAATGGACAGTGGGGGCAGAGGGTTTCTGTGAAGAAAGCTTTTTGCTTAAATTTTCCATTTCTCCTGCAGTAGTTACTAAATCACAGCAGGAGCTTGCTGTGTTCATAGTATTGTATCATAGTAACTTACAGAGATGGAAAGAAAATCACATACATGCGGTGCCAGTTTCAACTAAAATCTCATCATTTTACCCATGCATCTTTCTTTTTTTGAGCCTGGCTCAAGAGACTTTCACAGATTCTGGAAATTATGGGTACTTTCTTCCACTGATCTCCTTTGACAAATGTATCAAAGAGTTCTTAGGTATAAGGGAGCCTGCAGTGTGAGCCAGGATGATTATGCAGTTGGCTGAGCCTCCTCATTATGAATTTGTTGCCTAACTCAGGGATGAAGCTTTAGCCAGTACTAGTAATTCCGATTGTCCTATCTTTATTATAACATCAATCTGAGTATATCCCTAGTTCTGCCATATTTTTTTTCAGTTGCTTTGCTATTTATTTGGTGTTTGTTTCTTCTGCTTTTGTTGCTTTTGGTTAGGCTAATTTATTTATCTGGTCTCACATTTGTATTTCTTCAATCTGGTGTTATACTTAAGAGCAGAGTGAGGTGTTTCATTTCCACATGTTTAAAATTGGTTTTTAAGAGTTTATGATACATGTCTGTATGTATCTCTATAAAATATGATTCCAGGTATGTCGCAGTGCTGTAGCACCATAATTTTTCTCCAGAAATAAATCTGAGATAAGCTAAGTTGCAGATCTTGTCATGTCTATGTCACAATGGCATCATCAGTAAATCTTCTGGAGTTTAAAGAGGAAAATAATCTGTAACTACCTTAAAAATGCAGCTAAGAGATATTGAATGATGTAGTTTCTTACTCAGAATTAAATCATCCCCTCTTTGGAGGAGAGTGAGGGGGAAAAAGAAGGGAGAGGGAGAGGATTCAAGGAAGCCCAAGAGCCTAACCTAGCAGTGTTTCTGCCAAAAGCTCCCTTTCAGGAGAAGGGTTTGTGGTTTGTTTTCAATTTAAATCTACAGGTATTATGCTCACTATTAAGGCTGCTAAACTTTAGGATGCATGAGGGTAGTTCTGTTTCCTTAGATACAATTACAGAAAAGGATGAAGCAAGTTTTCTGCCTTGATTCAACTCCTGCTTAATTTTCAGCTCAGAGGCCATCATTAGCTTTGTATCCCCCCCAAATGTCTTAAGAAGTATTGGGAAAGCTAAAAGATGTGGCCTGCTAGGCAAGGAGATGAAAATAATAGTTTCATTACAGTTTTCATAAATCTAAGGAAATCTTCCCATGTCAAAAGAATATGAATCTGTCTTATTTCTGGCTCTTCTGCAACTAGTAAACAGGGAATATTGGTGAGAATTGAAGTTTTTATAGCAAAAATATTGCTGAATTATGATGTGAATATTTGTAGGGACTAGGGCTTATATAGTTTTTTTTTCAGACTTCTTACTTCCCTAAACAGCAGCATTAAAATATTCTGTCATGGATACTCTACCTCTGTAGGTACTGGCCTGTGTTTTTGAAGGTGCTGTTCAACAGCTTTTCCTGCTCTGTAACTCCCAGACTTATGTGCTAATACCTTCTCAGCCAAAAGGGGTAAGTGGTAAATTTGCGATTGACTCAGGCACCCCTTCTAACAAAAAATGAAATTACGCTACAGATTTTTTTTTGAGTAAAATCTGAACTATGCGATAAACATTATTTTAAAAATAAGATATTATTTTCATTATAAAGATTATGTCCAAATTTCACTACAATTCAGCAGCATAGTACAGAATACTAAGGAGAATTTAATTATTGATTTATTTATTTTTAAGCTAAGCTGGAAACCTTGTGTGGGTCCCCCAGTACTGGTTTTTACAGTGTAGGCAGGGCTGACCTGTGTGACTCAACTAACCATGTTTTTTTAATTAGATCACATCCTAAAGGAAAAATGTTAAAACATCTGAAAATATAACATGGAGTGGGCTTTTCTAGGAAAAATATGTATATAAAACTGCAAATAAAATACTGCCATCTTTGTATTGCTTGTGAAGCTGTGCTTGACAAAAGGAAGGCTTTTAATTTCTAGACTCAGCAGTTCATAAGCTACTTATGTCTGTTGGTTAGGCAAGGTGCATTAATAATTTTAATTTGGCATCCAAGAACCCAGGGTGTCTTCTATGTTGACTAAGATCACAGTACAACACTTTAATTGAGATATGTTATTCCTGTGTCTGTCTGGGCTGTGCTTTTTCCAGCTTTTGTTTAGGGAGAAATAAGGTGGAAGCATCTGTATTACAGCTGCTGTTCAAATAAAGCAATGCTGTTATTCTAGACAAAACAGTTGGCACAATTGTTTTATTTGTGTATGAAAAGACAAATACGAAGAATTCATATTCTTTTGAAGTGGGAAGACTTTTTTCATTTTCTTGAGATTTAAAAAAGAGAAAAAAAATTGTCCAGAGGGTATTTCAGAAACTGGGTTAGACAACTGTCCAGGAACTTCTTTATTTCTGCAACTTTAGGAAGGGAATTGGAGGTTCTTCTCTTTATGTGCATCATTTCTTGGAAATGTTAGGTTTGGTATGAAATTGTTTATCAATATTTCCATGAAGATACTGTGATATATTTACAAGAGGTTTCTGAATTTATTAATAAGTAAGTGCACAGAGGACAAGCTGTATGTTTTGTTTTTTTAATAATTGCAAATGGAATGTGTTCTGTTTTCCCAATGAATAGTTTTAATCTCTTTCTGTCTTCAGCTTTACATCTGTTTTTAAATGAAATTCTTTAACAAGCTCTTTTAATTACCTCAATTTAAAATTAGTCTTTGCTCAGTCTTTCTTACATTCAAAGTTAAAAAATGACTGTATGTGTACATGTGTGTATATATATGTATATAAAGAACTATCTAATAATTTTTGATCTTTGAGCTCAGAACCAGTATTTTCAAGCATTGATACTTTTTTCTCTGAACTATTTATTACTTATAAAAAGGCTGACAGCAAAGCTCAGTCTATAATACGTAAATCCTTGTGGAAAAGTAGTGCCAAAAATCTGTGAAAAAATGGGTCCCGGCAGCTGCGTCACAAGGTTTGACCACTTCGGGCTGGGGTGCCAGGAGATTTGAGACAGATGTTTTCAGACATGCCGCATGCCTAAAACATTTCCAGGGGTCGAGCTACAAATAGTGACTTAATAAGTGCAGAAACAGGAAAAGTATGCAGGAGGACACAAGAGTTTATTCACCCCTAGGTGCACAGCCAGCCTCTTTACATTACATCTGCCTGTCAGGGTTGGCTATTTAAGCTGTCATGCCCTTGGTATTGCTCTTTGTCTGCCTGTGAATAAAGTGCAGCATTGTGATTACTAATCCCACTCCAGTGACTTGACTTTAAATGTGGTTTTGGAGTGGATCCCGGAGTTCTGTTTGCTAAGCTTCCTACTCCTGTTTCAGAGACACCACTGGAGATCTATGAGAGAGCACTGCAGACTGCCCTTCTCCTGTAGACCTGTTGCCTTCTCTTCTCCCCCCACCCCCCCTGCCTTTTTTTTTTTTCCTTTCCCAAAACTTTTTGAAGGAAATCAATGGATACCAAAGTGATCTGTTTATTTTTCTTTATTTCTTTGCCTCCACTGACAGTGGGAAATCACACTGGTCGTATCAAGGTGGTCTTTACACCCAGTATCTGTAAAGTGACTTGTACCAAAGGCAACTGTCAGAACAACTGTGAGAAGGGAAATACCACCACCCTCATCAGTGAAAACGGCCATGCTGCTGACACTCTGACAGCCACTAACTTCCGAGTAGGTAAGTACCCTGAAACTGTATTTGTCCTTAGCTGTCCTCTCTTGACTAACAGAGGGAGGAGATGTTTTGTTATTAATACCAGTTGTGCATCTGTTACTCTTTGTTTGGAGGGCTGTGCTGAGTAGGAACCATTGTATGTTAGACAAGCTTTCTGGTATCCTTCAGAAATGTTCCCAAAAGTTCCTTTTGTGTCATAGAGAAAAACTCCCATATTTTTCATCTGAATTTTCAGCTGCAGGGGCTGTGAGTTGCTAAGCTGAAGCTTTTGGTAAACTTCATCCCTCAGAGTTTGTGTTGGTAAACAGAGAAAATGTCAGAATCCACAAAAAGTTCTGTTTCCTCCTTTTTGCTTGTTGAATGGATATCAAATGCACATATAATCTAGCTAACACAGTAAATCTGTCTTCAATAGATTGTTCAGGAGTTCCTTAAAACTACAGCCCTTTTTAGGAATACATCAGCCTAAAACTTTTTCTTGCTGCTGAGAGTAAATCAGGTTACATATTTGTCATTTTTTAGGAACTGAAATAATGTGAAGGCTAATTGCAGTTATTGAAGCCAGTCTCTTCTCTGTTTATTCTTTCTGCTTGCTCAGTAAGAGTATCAGCAGTATGTCAGTCTAAACCCTACAGCTGCTTGACTGTGTTGGAACAAATTCTGAGAGCTATCTAGGATAATGCTTAGCATATTTAAACACTATGATGTTAGTAGGAATTTGTGTGCAAGTATTAGTCTTGCAAGGTAAGAAAAATACAGATCTATAGATACTTATCTAAACACTTTTAAACTTGTTGTTTCACTTTATGATATCCTTAGGTGCTCTTAGTATAGTATTTTGTTGTTATCCTAAAAATATCATAGTATTGTTTTTCGAGGGGAAAAAAAAAGTTGATTATTTTGCCAATTTGTACTTAAAGAATGCCAGATATGAACACTGTAATTTTAGTCTCCGTCTAGTATAAACAACATGTCAGGCAGTGCTGAGGATGACCAATACTACCCTTTTGAGAAGTGTGCTATATTTCAGTCTCTGAGGGGGGAAAAGCTATTCCAATTTATTCTTCTTTTCATCTGGACAGATAATACGAAGAGCAGTTCCCTCCCTTAACACTCCTACTAGACTATCAGACTGTGAGTGAAAGCTCTTGGAATTAATAATATATTCCTTAATGATATGCATGTTTGTAAAAATATGTGTATTTTGGATTAAAGCTAATAAACACGATGATTTAAAGGAGCAATACAGCATATTTTGTGTTTGTTTATTGGCTGTTCTGAGGCACAAAAAAAAAAGTTTTTTGTGAAGGAATGGTAAATCAAATACTTTGAACTTGTGTTTACTGTCAATACAAATTTTTACTAAAGTTTTGACAAGAGCCACACTAAGTATGTTTTTTGTTTAATTTTCTGACTATTGTGAAAGGATAGAGTTGTTTCCCCCCCCGCCTTCATTTGACCTTGCTTTTTAATTGAAATTATGAAATGCTGAGAAGGGGCAGTCATGTAATTTCTCTGCTATGTAAATCTGTGCTGTAACATGACCTTCTCTCAAATACTTGAAAACTTGGGGAGTGGAAATTGACCTGTGAAGACGTGTTCCACACCTTCCTTCCTGGCCTCAGGCCATGAAGCTCATGATGCACTGTATACAATAGGCTGCTAGAAATATTCAACAAAAGCAGCCTATTTGATGGAAAGATAAGGGAGCATTATGTTTAGAAATGTATGAAAACAAGTCGCTACACATGTATAGGGGTTTTTTAACCTCCTTGTGGCTACCTGTCTTCCTTATTACCTTTAAAAGACCAAAAGCATTCACCGCAGCAGTAAGTGTCCTCATTTTTTCAGAAGGGGAATGAGAAAGGGGTTGTAGAGCCCTGTGACTTCAGGGCTCTCCAGTTAAAAATAAAAATGCTGAGTAAACTTCTTAATTGCCAGAGAGGAGAGATTCTGCACCTGTACATTGAGTTCTTTCACTGATAGCACATTTTCAGGAGCTTTTGAATCAGGGTTGAAAATACGTACTACTGAATAATTTTTATTTCTATTCTCTAATAAACATCTCTCATTAGCTTAGGTATGTCCTGATAGGCATGTCACCTGATATATAAAGCAGAACTTGGGCCTTCTGATATACTTTAGTTTTGTCATATTTTTTAACATCTATATTGTTTTACTTGTGCTTTTTGCTTTTAAGTCCCCATTTTAAACTTGTTTACTTAGTGTTCATACAAAATGCATAGAAATAATAATTCTGATAATTTGACATTTTAAAAGTACAATCATGAGACAGAATGTCATGTCAGAAAATACTTAAGGCAATGAACAGCACTTTTTCAGTATGTTTCTTTTTTTTAAGTATCTGCTCTTTTTAAATCCAGAAAAGATAAACTCATATGCCCTGTTTGGAAAACTTAATTCCTATTACTAATAATGGATACCTACTATGAATAGGGAAATTAGGAAACTGCTTTAGGTGGTTACATCTAAATGCATTTCTCTAGCAGAAGAAGCATTCTAGTACACAAGACCGAATTTATATTTTCTGAAAATAGTTTACAGTTAACCGTCACTTTGCTTTGTCCTTAATAATCCATTATTTCTGATAATGAGCCAGAGTAAATTTGTGTTTGTTTGAAACTTTCTGATGAACTTTGTTGACACTCTATTTCAGAGAGAGTAAGTTGCAGTGCCTCTACTAAAGCTGCTCAAGCTTTCCTGTAGGTTATTTCAGATTCTTAGAATTCACTTAATTCCTCATTTCAACTGAAACTTGGTATTGGTGAGCCCAGGCAAGAAACAAATCCTGTTTCCTGAAAATTTCACAAGATATGGATAAGCTATTAAAATCAAATCCTCAACAAGAAACACATTGGGGAATGCAGCTTTGCAGGTAGTGGAGATTCTGGCTGGTCTCATGAAGAGCTCTAGCATTTCAGTTGAAGGTGATGAAAGCTTGGTATTTAAAAGGAAGGGTATCATTGATTGCCAATCTGCTCCAGTGAAACTGGGTTTTCTTGCGGTTTCATTTTGTGAATGGGCTATGTTGCACAGTTAAACTAACCAACCTCTAATATCTGGCTTAGAGAATGAAAGCATTTAATATGAGTGGAAACTTCTGCTGAATAGGTGATTCTCATTATTCTACTGGATTGATGCTTGTGCAGTTTGCATGGTATTTCAGTCCTGATAAGTCTACAAAGAATTGTAAAACAGAGTCGATATATGTGCATAGGAGAGGATGTGTATAGAATAACATGAGGTTTCTATCTCATTCACTGTTGAAATTACTTAGTCATGTGTCCTGTTTCACCACAGAATTATCCTACATTCCAAAATACCTGATTTTGAAATGAATTTTCATTCTGTAAAGAGTGGGAGGACAGTGATTAATTTGTAACTGTAAAATGAAGCAGTACAGAATTAGGAAATGCCCAAATTAATGTTCTTCATGCTCTTTAATTTTTTCCCCATAGTGCATATGTAATTATATATTTACGTTCTTTTTTTCCACAGGATCACTGCAACATTCATTGCACAAACAACAGAACCTAGTAAAGGAAGCAGTCATTTAATACCTGGTCTAAAATTCACTATTCCTTGCTGTCCTCTATCTCCTTGAAAGCAGTTTATTGAAACTGTTATACATGAGAAATTAAAAGTTACATGCATGTCTTTTTGTAGGCATTTTGTATCTGAGCACTTGGCAGCATCTCTGTCAAACAGGGAAGTAGAATCATGGAATGGTTAGGGTTGGATCTTAAGATTGTCTAGTTCCAACTCCACTGCCATGAGCAGGAACATCTTGCACTAGACCAGGTTGCTCAAAGACCCATCTAACCTGCCCTTGAGCACTTCCAGGGGTGCGGCATCCACAACTTCTTTGGGCAGCCTGTTACATGTGAGCTCACACTGCCGGCTCATGTTGAGCTTCTTGTCAGCCAGCACCCCAGGTCTTTGTCCTCGGAGATGCTCTCAATCCGTTCTCTACCCGGCCTGTATTTGTGCTTGGGACTGCCCTGACCTGCATGCAGAACTTTGCACTTGGTCTTGTTGAACTTCATGAGGTTGGCATTGGCCCACCTCTCAAGCCTGTCAAGGCCCTTCTGGATGGCATCCCTTCCCTCCAGCATGTTGACTGCACCATACAGCTTGGCGTTGTGAGCAAACTTGCTGAGGCTGTACTCAATCCCACTGCCTGTGTCACAGAAAAAGGTATTGAACAGTGCCAGTCCCATACTGCAGATGGGGACCAAGGAGAGTTTAAGATATTTTTTTCCCAATACCATAGGATAGAATTCAGTCACAAATGGTGATAAAACCGTTGCTCTGCTAATGTCCTTTATATTGCTCTTCAATCCTCATCAGTATCTCTTTTAACACTATCTTCCCTTTTTCTTCTGATCCCTTTCCATATAACCTGCACAGTTGTCGGTCCTCATGGCTTTGCTGTGCACAGCCTTAGTTTGCTTAGGCTGTTACTGGGGGTAAGGGAATATTTTGTTGTGTGCTTTTCTTTGGGAAAAGGTCAGATTTTTAGGAACCCTGTATTTCTTGTTTCATTAACTTTGAGTGAACCTTAAAGTATTTCTCCTACAGCTTCACTGGACTTTGTAGGCAGTTGTTGGGAGGTTGAGAATGATGTCATACGTGTGTGTTGTGGCCTGCAGTCTTAGTAAGCCAGTCTTCCTTGTGAGCCTTGTTTATCCATCCTGCTTTCTTCCTTTCTCATCCATAAAATGTCCATTTGTCTCTGGTCCCATATTAACACAGTAATAAAGATCTGCCAGACATCTTTTGGTGACATGGTGTCCAAAGTAAAAATATATCTGGTCCTTCATATTTTGAAGGACATTATTGATTTAATAATAAATTTTAAAACTTTCAACATGGATCACAGGGATCTGCATATCCTGTACCCTGTTGCAATAATGCTTAAATTGTCATAGAATCGTAGAATGGTTTGGATTGGAAGGGACCTTAAGGATCATCTAGTTCCAACCCACCTTATTATATTGCCTAATGGATGTTGGCACTTTCCCTATTGGAATTTTGTGTCAAAATTTTTCCTGTTTCATCATGTTGACTCTGTACAAGTGTTTTTTGGATAATTGAGTTTGTCCAGAAGTTTCCAATTATGTATAGACAGCAACTTCCAAGAAGCAGCATAAACATTCTGCTCAAATTTTATTTGGTCTTCTGTTGAAAGTAATGAAAGAAAGTTTGACCAATATATTTTAAAACAACAGGTTATTTAAAGGGAGCTTAGAAAAAGGCTCACTATGTAATTATTATTCTTGCAGAATTTCCTGTCTTAGAGTCTAAGATCATAATTATTTAGGCCTATGAAAATGTAAAGCAATTACTTTGCAAAACATTAATAGAATATTAGAATTTTGTTCAGACATACAAGATCATGAATTTCTATCATTGCTATAGAAGTTAGCATTGCTTTTTATTATTATTGCATTTTATTTTTATTATATTTATTATTATTATATTTCTAATATTTATTTTTTTAAAATGGCAGTGACCTGTAAGCAAGCCAGCACATTTTTATCCATAGTTAAGTGAATGACAGGAAATCTAGGAGCAATGAATGGCCTTTTCTTGCTGCCAGTTACTATGTAATGAGTGACTATGACATTTGAGGAAGATTTTTCATTATTGCATGGTATGAAAGGCATTGGCTGTAAATAATGTTGGAGGGCAAATCTGGTGACATGTGAAGACATATAAAAGATCAACGGCTTGTAGAAGTGTTTGTGTAGATTTATGAGCTTTACAGAATCCCCTGGCAGCTTGTGAGGTGTACACTTCATTTTTCTACCCCTCGTATTTTACTCTCTGTTGTGCTGGGCTTTAGTAAGACTTCCTAGAATGGCAACAGATTTGAAGAGAAGCTTTATTCTCTATTATGAAGTTGGTTTTACTACTTGGTGTTGTTAATCTGGGTAGATGAGGCATCACACCTGATCTGTGTAATTTGTGCCTCAGCAAAAACATTATTCTTATGACTTCAGCTGAGACTTAGCGTAGCTTCTCCAATGAAAGATTTAAAATAATTGATAACAAATGTTGTGCAGAGGGAAGTTGTGAATGCTCCATCCCTGTTGGTGTTCAAGGCCGGTTTGGACAGAGCCTTGGGTGGCATGGTTTAGTTGGAGGCATCCGTGCCCATGGCAGGGGGGTTGGAACTAGATGACCTTAAGGTCCTTTCTGACCCTAACTATTCTATGATTTTTTTTAATTCCCTTTGTGACATAAGTGAGGAGAATTAATATACTTTAAATGCTTTCTTTGTCAATTTGATGATGTTCCATCAGGTATCCTAATTGATGAGCTTATTTTAGGAATAGCCAATTAGCTCAATAACAACATGTGACAATTCATAGTCTGTTTTCAGTTGCACATTCTCTGTGGGTGAGAGAAGTGTTACTTTGAATTATCCTCAGGTTTTGCACTTGAACTTGCCATAGTATCATCCTTTTCTGAAGTAGTTATGATGAAAGAACCATATCAGTTTAGTCTTTCGCTCTCTCTTTGGTGGCTACCTTGTAGCCTTATTTGGTAAAAGTTTTGCTTCTACTCCTGCTGGAGTAATTATCATTTATGCTCTGTCAGGCTTCATTGGTTTATGCTTTTTCTTTTCTTTCTTTTTTTTTTTTTTTTCCTGCCATGAAGTATTTTTTCTTTTAACAGACACTGGCAGAAACTTGAAAAGTTCAGAATTCTCAGGCAACTTGGTTGAAAGATTAACTTTTCAAATTTTCTGCATCAGTTATCAAGGAAGTTGGTCAGTCTGTCAGAGTGTCTCTCCCAGGTAAAAATAAATAAATAAATAAAAGCATCAGGACATGAGAGCTTATTTGCTGCTTTAGCTGGCAATTTGAAATTTAGTCTGTATTAACTGATGACCGTGCTTGAAATATTTATTCATGCATCAGCACTGTAACAGCTGTAGCAAAATGAAGGCCAAGTATTTTTTCTCAGACATTGGACTGAATAGATGAAGTAAAAAGAAGGACAAAATAACTGTGGAACTGCTTTAAGAATTGTTTGCATCCTCTGTCTTATAGAAGATGGTAGGAAAAAAGGTTTTTTCCAGCCTGAAGAGCCAATGTGAAACAATAGGGAGGAAACACTTATCAAGAGCATCAATTTAACAGAAATAGTTTTTTTCCAATCTCCCTTTGTTCTGTAAAGTACATTTGAGCAGAGAGGAAAAAGGGTTAATTTACTTGCAATCCAGGTATTGTAGTGTATGCTTTCATAACCTGAATCATTAGTGGTCTAAAATTCTACTCTGTAATGTAAATGGATCACTGCTGTTTGAGCAGCGCTAAGGGTCTTAATGCATTTTGAATCACTGGCCACCTATACTCATATAATAAAGAAAAATTATATCTTAAGGATTTTGTTGTTGTTATCCACATCTGTTCAGAAGGAATGCTTTCTGTCCCCCATGTGTTTATCAGTACTTGTCATCAACAAATAGTTCTGGTTTCTACCATACAGCTTAAGCATCTGTGAGCTCTTGCTTCATAACCTTAAAATAATTATTCAAATTTGGCATTTTCCCATCTGAGTCTAACAGAGGCCAGATGCTAATTTAAAGAAAAAGGATTGTTCAGCCAAATGATTTTAACGAGGCTAAACTAGTCAGTTAGCAACTCATTTCCACTCTCTTGTTCACCTTAAAGACTTCAGACCATCACTGTGAAGCAAAAGTCCATCTGCTCTCAAAACATTCATCTGACCATATATTATAGCAAACATAGTTTTTGGATGTGCAGTCATAGGAAAAACCACAAATGGAAATGGTACAAAATCCACACCTGCAGCCATTCAAAACCACGTGGAGTATGTTCCCTCAAAGTTAAAGTAAAAACAGAACATAAAGTTAAAATGCATAATGCTTCATTTTAGTGTACATGGTTTTAATTTATAGGGATTAGTTTATGTACATCTGACTTGAAGTACTGTGAAAAAAGAACTAAGAGAGCATTTACTTGAACGATTACATTGTTGCATATTCAAATAAACACTCTACCTTGTACAGCTATCATTTTATTATTGCTAAACCAAATGTCTTTGCACACACTTCACTGAAGATCGAGTATATGCCAGCTTTGTCTTAAAAAAGAAAAAAGTTGCCTTTGAATTATGCAAACACAGAAGAGTCTGACAAATTTCTTTACTGTTTTAAATATGGCACTTATCATGGATAGATTTGTTTAGGAAATGAGTTTGTATTTAATGTGTCCTTATGAGCACCACTCAATCAGAGGAAGTAAGCAGCTATTGCTGCTCTACTGATTGCATTTTTTCCTCATTCAGCCTCTCTGCTGTCTGTTTTGGTTTTGTTTATTCTGATCCAGATAATTGCCCTGTATTTGCACAGTGTAGCCTGTATAGCTTTTCACCTATCCATTCCATCTATAATTAGTTCTTAGATTTGGTTATCACTGCAATTGAGAGGCCTGTTTTGTAGTGTGGAGACACAGTTTTCTGTATCTTTCTTTTAGAACATGAGCTGTATCTTCCTTACACACACATTTAAATTTTGTAGATTTTTTTTTATCTGTCCATAAAAAAAAAACCCGAATTCTTAAAAAGGAAACTGTGAACTTTCAACAAGGAATTTACTTCACAAATGTGAATCAAGTTAGTCTGTGGGAGTTGTAAACTTTGGGGGGTTTTGTGTATGTTTTGGGTTTTTTGTTTTGTTTCTATTTTTGTTGTTGTTTGGTTTGGGTGGGGGGTGTTTGGGTTCTTTTACAAACCTCTTAGGAAGTTTAGAGGGATTCCAGTCGAGAACAGAAGGAAAACTGGGTGTTTGCTGCTTGTACAGGATGATGTTAATGAGGTTGGGGTCGGATTTTAAGAAACTCAGTCACAGAGAGTGTTTCTTATCTGTCTTTTATTCAGCTGAATACTTGTTTAATTTGTCATGTTGGTTGAGTTTTAAGTTTAATTTAAAGATTATAAGATGAGCTATGGAAGTAAAAATTTTCTATTTGCTATTATTCAGATACTTCAAGTTTAGGGGAACTTTTAACAACTTTTCGTGTCACAATTTAGGAACATGAGCTCTTCAACTTCTCCCTGAGAGAGACTGCCTCTGTCCATAGATTGTATAGAGCACACACTTCCAATATATGTATATTTATTTATCAGTTATGTGTGCTACTGTATATATCATGTGTATATGTGTGGTTTATAACATATACATAAAAAGGAAATTAAAAATGGATGAGATAAAGTAACCACAAAAATTATTTATTTATGGTACAAAACATATTTCTTTCCAGCATCCCTGTAGGTTACTTTGCACACCACCTGGGCTGAGCAAACCCAACTTTGGAGACCACTGGCAAAGTTCATCTTCATACCATAAGCTGTAATATTACCTTTCTGCACATGCAGTGTGTCCGACCATGTCCCTCTTATTATATTATTATATTAAATTCAGCCTATTATGTTATATGCTATGTATATATCTAGGTGCTAACATACCTTTTTTCAGTCTAATTGGAAGTTATATAGGTCCAAGAATGCCTGTTGGGAAAATAGGGGCAAAGGGATTTTTTTGTACCTTTCAGCACACAGGGTCAGGTACAACTGCAGCGTGAAGCTTTCAGTGAGGTTGTACATGGCTATGGGAAGTGGGGTGCACAGTTTAACTGCTTGAAACTGAACGTGACCAGTCAGAATGCTGACTATATTTTAGGTTCACACAGCTTGTGCAACAGTTTATGCAGCTATTATGTATTGTTAAAGGAACCACAGTGAGAAGTGTTGAAATGGTATGGTTTTTAATGGCTTTCCAACTGTACATTCTCTGCAGAGTAACCTTTATCCTTCCTACTCACTAGCACTGGCTCTGCTCCTTTCCTCCTTCAGAGCTCCAGGCTTTGAGTCTCTTGGTTTTTGCTGGTCTCCTATGATCTAATTTATTACTCAAACTCTGAATAATATCCTTCCCAATAGATTTATATTGTGTCACCTCCTCAAGGTCAACTCCCTAGAAAACTTAACAATTTCTTGTGATATAGCCAGTGCCAGAAAATCGTAGATAGCTAATGTTTTTTAACTAGTCCAGGGAAGTCTGGTTTATGAGCTATTATTTGTATATTAATGGGTATACACTTGAAAGAATCTGTTCTTACTTTATCCTTCTCATAAGATTTTTCACACAAAAATGAGCACTGTGGTAGTGTTAATCAGAGAGCAGACTCCTGATACTTGGAAATGATGAAAATTTTTCTAATGACTACAGTTTTTGTGGATTTTCTTTGTTCTAAACATAATTTTATAATTGGAGGATGTCTCGTGGTATGGGATGCTATGGATTGGTGTTCATAGACCCTTTGGATCTAAGGCTGGGGGGTTCATCCCACTCATCAAATGTTACTGAGGTGCCTGAGTCAGAGGTTGAGTTGGTTGATGAGAGCCACCTTCATGGCAGGTTGGCCTATGGATGTCCTGCTGGGTGAGTCTCCCTTTATTGAAAGAGCGGGAAACCTCAGGAAACAACACACATAACTTAGCTCAAGAAGGCACAAAGGATTAAATGGGATGAATGTTAGCTGAAACACCTGTTATTCAGTCACTTAAATAGATGTTATTCAGAAATGGTAAGGATGCTGATGTACCTGGCCAGTGTCAGCTTTGCTGCTTCTGTGGTCTTCAGAACCTTTGCATAACAAAGGCGTGACCAATTGCTGACATGCTTCTTGGGACATTTTGCCATTTTGTCTGATGGTTACCAAGTAGTGTGATATTTTAAAGGTGTATTTCTCTAAAATGTATTGCAGCTTTGTCCTTTATGATCTGAACCTGCTCCCCAGCCTTCAGTATCAGGATCTCCCATAGCTGATACTGTAGTCTCCATTAAAGAATGATACTCCACAATTTATATGCTTTCATAATGAAAAATCTGTTATCTAGTAGGACAAGCATGTAGACTGCAACAGTTTAAATGTCAGCTTCTGTGTATGAGGTGCATGTTGAAACTTACATTACAGGCGGTGGAGATCTAGAAATTTGTTCAACTCTAATGCAGACACAGAGAAGTAAGGCAGTATCTACATGATTCTGTTCCCTTGGTTGGTGTCTCACAGCTTTCCATCCTTATGGATAGAAAAGTTTACCCTTTTTCCATCAGGAGACAGTTTTTTCTTATCTAGTCTATACCTAATTTGTTAGTTAGTGCATTATTTATGGTGAACTGATACTGCCATTAGGTGATGCTAATCACTGGGCAACCTTTCAGCAGCTCACACAAAGCTCGATTGCTCATGGAGATAATGATCAACTAAGAAACTGAGACAGTACAGTCTCAGCTAAGAGAATGAATTCTAAATGGCAGGTTTGCTGTTGGGAGATATGAAAATGTAAAATGCCTTAAGGTGTAGGTAATCTGATCTTGTGATGCTGTCTTCTACTTGTCTTCCTTGGTAACTGCCATGTAGTGCTGCATTAATTGGCATCACAGACAGTCTTCTAGTTAGGCTCTAAGGTATTATGTGATTTGTTAAAGCTTGGTGTTGATAGTGATACATGGAGGCGTTTGAGAAGAACTAGTGAAGTACTTTTTCATTTAAGAAGATAACATCTTCCAGAATTGTGAGAACAACAGTGAAGAGCGGCTAGATTGCATTCTAGCAGTGAGTCTTTCTTTTTTAGTGTTTCCTCTTTGTTATAAATATATTCTAGATCTGCAATAGAATAAAAAAAAAAACCCAACCCCCAAGCAAACAAAAAACCAATAAAAAAGTCACACACTGCTGTAATTCCTGGTTTTGGAACATGTTTTCAACATGCATAGTACAAAGAAAAGTCATGTTTGTCTATGGAAAAGTATAGGAAGTTTTTTTTATGAAATGATATGACTGCAGCCTGAAAATGGTCATGCCTACAACAGACGTAGTATATCAGTAAGGTTTTTCTTCACAAATGTAAACATATGCCAACAGAATTGATAAACCATCAAATTTGGCATAGGCATAACAGCTATTGAGCTTCCTTAGTGCAATGTCTCTTTTTTTAATTATTAAGATGGACTGCATGGCATTTCATTGAGTAGGGAGAGTGACTGAAAGAGAAAGCTGTTTAGGAATTTCTTTCTTTGTTTCTATTGAGAGGAAGACTTCTTCTAGAGCAAGTGCAATTCCCCAAGATTCTGGCAGCATATTTTCAAGTGTAAAATCACTCTTGTCCAGATAGCTTTAGTGACTACTACTTGCTCTTCTGCTCAGTGATTCTCAACAATACTGAGTTCAGTTGTGAGTATAGCTTCAAACTAATAACAGTGCTTTGAATCCAGTCCTCAAAAATACTTACATTTTCTCTAAGTTTTCATGTAAGATTTTTCTGCAGTAAGGATTCTTTGACAAGCAAAAATTTAAAGTAGAATTGATTAGGAATAAATAGGGTAGAAAAGTGTGAAAAGATTTGAATTACTTTTATAAGTGTTCAGTCATGATTCAGCAAGGAAGAAGGAAGGCATCAACCTACATATCCTTGGAGACTGGCAAAAAAATGCTGTGTTAAACAATCAGCAGGAGATGGAGGCTGAAACTCTTTGCCTTAGCTGTTCTGCATGGATTCCTCACTCTGAAATATGGGTATTCTATCTCTTCTGCCATTATATAGTAGAGTTAATGTTGCATTTCTAGGTCAGTCTGTCTTTCCCCATGAGCAATCAGTTTTAAAAGCCTCAAGTTTTTATAATGTTTAGAAGTTTAGGGTGCTCTTGGCAGGAAATAAAAAAAAATATCCAAAGACTCATGTATCCTTGTCAGTAGTTTCTGGATAAAAAAGTAGTTTTTTATTAAAGGAACGTGTGTACATCTGTATGTGGCATTTACACAGATCTCCTTATTCTGGGATTTTTAGAGGCAATCTGCTGCTTTGGACCTCTTCACAGAGTCAAATGTAGTTGCAGCAGGATTAGAGTGACATGAAGACAGTTGTGGTCACTTGAATGTGATTCATTCTCTTGCTCAAGAATGCCTTATTAGTTGAGTTCATACTTGGACTCTGATGTTTGCTTATATCTTTAATGTTAACAGTCTTAAAATGTCATAATGCACTGAACTGCAAGCCACCAAAATGACCCCTGCAAAGCAGCTTAGAGTTAATATTGTTTTATGGGAGAAAGAGATGCTATTCAGTTACTAGATATAATTCCCGAGAAATATCATTCTGCATTTATCGCTGGTGTTGTGGGTTTTTTTTAAATCACTTTAAAAGTGCAAATGTAAGAAAACAATTTTACCTACAGAAAACAACATTTATATGCAAAAAGTTTGTATTTTTAAAGTGTTAAATTTGTTTCAGGACTGTTCTTTTTGCTACCTCTTAGTTTTCCTTGAGGCTTCTGTTTTGTGGGTTTTTTAATTCTCCAGAAAACATACACGATCCAGACAGGAATAACGCCACAAAGCATGTTTATTTTGGCAATAATTTTGTTTCCTTGTCTGGATAAACAGTATTCTGGATCCCATTCCCAAGTGGCACGGCATTACTTTGTTAAAGACCCTTTGGTAGCTTAAAAATATACAACAATTTGCAATGAAGCCAGTGATCATGTTAATTCACAATAGCTGAGAGCCCAGTTTAGCAGCTGCATATTCATATTTTTTCTTACCATAACATTAGGTTTGAGGTAGGTTGCTGTTTGAAGTAGTTTCCTGCAGTGTTGCAGATCTTATTTCTTCCCAGGGGAAACATCTGAATTGTCTTCAGTATCATGCTCAGCCCGTTAGGATGGTTTCTGTTAAAGTGTTACAGCATTCAGAGGAGAAACTGTCTGATAGGATCCTTGTTATAATATTTTTACATCTACTGATAAGCAGTGTGAAGGTGACAGTATAAGGGAGCACATTAGATAGAGTTCGTTTTTCTCATTTTCTAGTCAGAAGTCTGGCATAATGAAACATGCCACCTTGAACAGCATAAAGCATATTTTTATTTTCCCCCACTTCTGAATATTTCTTATTGTTTTATTTCTTGCTCACTGAACAAATGTGAATGTTAATGCACCCACAGAAGTGACTACTGTCTTTTTTGTGAAATTTAACTTGGGAGTTCATATGCAAAGAAACATGCAATAACAGCTTTGAATGTATTATGTTGATGATAGTTGTAACCACAGAAGAACAGAATAAGGAGAAAAAATATCCGGAGAGTATAAAACCAAACTAGATTTTGATGCTCCTATTCAATGCTATTCATCAAATCTGATAAAAACAGCCTGCAGTAATAAAGAAATATACTTTGAAGTAAAGATGTTTGAAGTATGCCACTTACCTATGGTGTTCTATTGTCTGTCATTTGTACTAATTTACCATTTTCAATGTAAAAATATTACACGTTTAAATTCATAGTGTTTTGGGGGGAATTTGTGTTAGTGTAAGCCAATTTAGGGTGGGTTAAACTAGCAATAAACCAAACGAAGGTATTGTCCTGGGTTCAACAGTAGCAGTCATTTTTTATCCTTCTTAGTATTTGGTGCAGTGCTGTGCGTTTGACTTTCAGCCTGGGAGCAGTGCTGATAACAGCGATGTTTTTAGTTACTGTTTGGTAATGTTTGGTCTGACCAAGGACTTTCTGAGTCTCATGCTCTGCCAGGGGGGAGGGGAAGCCGGGAGGAAGCAGAGACAGGGCACCTGACCCAAACTGACCAAAGAGGTATTCCATGCCATAGCACGTCATGCCCAGGATGTGAAAAAATGGAGGGCAGTTGCCCAGGAGAGAGGGGTTCACAGCTGGGTCAGGCTCCGTATCAGGTGGTGAGCAGTTGTATTCTCTTCCCTTGTTATTTCCCTTATCTTTATCATTCTTGGTGGCAGCAACAGTAGTTTGTGTCATACCTTAGTTACTGGACTGTTCTTATCTCAACCCGTGGGAGTTACATTCTTTCCATTTTCCTCCCCATCCCTCCGGGAGAAGGGGCAAGAAAGAGGGGGGAGGGAGTGAGCGAACTACATGGCTGACTGGGCTTAAGCCCAGACAGCTGTTTACTAGAGAGATTCCTATATGACAACTCTTTCATTGTATTTTTTTACTTTGTATCATTTTGGTGTGCCCAGCTGAGAAGGCCTGCGCTCTTGCTCTGTCCACATTTCTTGTACTGATTTTCCAAAACCACTTTCCTACATCTTTCAAAATATATTTGCAAGTAATTATGCATATTACCAGGGATTAATCTACCAGAGTTCCTGTCTTAAGACATTGTTTGTGCTGAATTGCATTCAGCAAAGGAAAACAAAGGAAACCCTTAAAATTTTTTTCCTTTCTTGTTGAATACTAGAAATATCATTTTAAAAGTGCTGTGATGGGAGGCTCATCCCACATATAATACTGCGATTTGTCACGCACCTTGACTGCTGTCTCAGCAGTAGCAGAGACTAGCCATTTCTAGAGGGTTCCTTATGTTTGGAACAAATTCTGGTGCTGTCCTCACAGTTTGGATCAGGGAGCAGCTGTAGGCAACAAGGGGTTTGTGGGTGGTAACTAAGTTATACGTATGAGCTGGGCATCACTTTCCTGTTTTCAGTGGTGAGTAGATAAGGGCATTTTTCATCTGCTGCTGGAGCTCTTACCATCAGATTTTCTTTAGGGATTGTGTTTGGTTGTTGGGATTGAATGTTTCTCTTTAGAGTTGTCAAAATACAGTGTTGCATATGGGAGTGCTTCCCTTCAGTAAATGGTCTCTCTTTCCTGTGGGAAAACATTTAGCGAAACTGTTTGCTAGTTCCTGTGTTTTCTGTGTGCTTAGTAACAGGATGAGTTGCCCAGGGAAGTTGTGAATGCTCCATCGCTGGCGGTGTTCAAGGCCAGGCTGGAGAGAGCCTTGGGTGGCATGGTTTAGTGTGAGGCATCCCTGCCCATGGCAGGGGGGTTGGAACTGGATGATCTTAAGGTCCTTTCCAACCCTAACTATTCTATGTTTCCATGGATTAAAGATGCCCAACAGCCGTGGGGCATGTAGTAATGTTGGGTAACTGTGTAGTACTTGGAGACAAAATTAATGTGCTGATTTGTGATGCATCCAGTAGAAATATTGTAATCTATTGAGCAGTTTCAGGTTTTCCTTAGACTGTTGATGTAATTGAATAGTTGATAGCATGAAAGTAGAAAAGGCAATGAGTGTTGAGGGAAAATGAGACAAAGTTGCATGTGCCCTGAGGTGTTAAAGAAAAGGATATGGAAAGTCAGATGAAGAACGTTTCAAAACCAGTCAACGCTAGTTGCAGGAAGGGAGTTTCCATCCATCCAAAGGACTTGTTTGAGTAAGGGTGGGCTAGTTTTTAAGGATTAGGAGGATTTAAGTGCTTGGAATTTTTGTTGCACATTATTTTGATTAAATGAAAACATTTGGGCTTGATTATATTAATCTGGAGCTGTTCAAGGTTATTTGCGTACCTTGAAAACAAATTAGATGATGTAATTACATGGACAAGCTGTATATCAATAGTTTCCTAGTTTCTTTGTTGATGATTTCATGCCCTGTTCTTCTGTTTCCAACTCATAGCCATGGCTGCTTTATCAGGATTCATGTTGCAAACATTCTTCTTTTAGAATGCATTCAGCTTTTTAGAGACTCCCCGTGGGAGCACCTCAACACACCTTTTCTGTTTGACTCAATTTGAACGGTGATACTCATCAAGCTGTCACAGGCTGGGGGGAATTAAGGCCTTTGGATGCTAAAGAAATCAGAGCTTGTTATCACCAATTAATTGCCCAAGGATAACAAAAATACTTAACATGCTTGTAATCATTTAAACATGTCCCTACATTTCTAAAGGCTATAAATTCATTTAATAAAGAAATTGTTAAATTTGTCTAGTCATATGTTGGCTGATCCTTAAGAGACAATTGAGAGACTTGGCTTATGGCAGACCTAAATGACAAATACGTTGCCTTTCTTAGCTCCATTAATATTTTATTTTGTTTGTAAGATATACCCATGTGTGACCTGAAATTTCTTGTCATCTTTACATACCTATCTCCACATTCTTATCAGACTCTGAGCAGCTAGAGGGTTTCACATCCTAATGGATATTTTTATTTTATCTTTTTCTTCCCATTTTCAGAGGAAATGGCAACAGCCTAGTGAGAACCAAGCTCCAGTGCTCCCTTTGTCTGACTGCCAGTTGTGAACATACAATAGTTGGGCAATCCAGTATCTTCTGATCGTCTCTCCCAGAGCTTGGGTCTGTTTTTTGTTGGGAATGTCCCCTATGCCTCTGGCAATGTTCAGCCATTCCATTTGTTTAAGTTCTTTAACTTCAATGACAAAACAAAACAAATCAAGAAACTTTCATCAGAAGCTGAGCTGTTCAAACATACCCTGGGTTTATATCCTATTCCTATCTTAAGTGGTCCTTTCCCCAGGGCTTTTTGGTCTTTATTAACCTCAGATTCCCACAGCCTTGTTGAGGAAATGTAGTGTTTCCTTCCTCTGCCTTTTTGGAGGCTTTCCTCCTTTCAGTTGACTTTTCTCAAATGGTCTGTGTGTAATTCCATCTCTGGTGAAGTGTGTCCCTGTGTCATAATCAAATGTAGCCCTTTCTCCTAGCCATAAACTACATGAGGAAGCACCACAATTAGTGCGTGCATGTTTATTATCTATTTAAAATTATCAGATAGTTTTTCAGTGTTTTTTCTTTTTTCTAAAAGTTCTCTTAATATTTACCATTTGAGGTTATCAAGGTTTCAGTTTAGCCTGGTGATGACATCCTATTTCTTTTTGCACAGCTGAATACAACTTACAATTGTATGTTTCAGAATATTTATTTTGTTACAGAATTTTATATTCTCAGAATAGATAAAATGTATTCTCATTCAAAGTTCATTCCTCATACATTAGGCCAAACCTTCAACAGATGTAAATCAATATAACAGTTCAGAAATCAGTTGACTGAGTTATTTTCATCATGTGATGATGTGGGCAGCTTGGAATTTTTATTTTCTGGTTTATGTAAATACTGGGACACTAAATTTTTTTACCTCATACTAGACCTTTCAGCGGCATTTGGTTTTATACTTATTTGCACAAGTTACTTGTGTGAATATCCATGGCGAACAGTTACCTAAAGGGACATGAATGAACTCTTCTCTATCAGTATTTTACCTTCCCATTTTTTTTAGCACTTTTAGTATTTTTTGCTTGAAAGCAAAAGCTTTTCACATGCCTGTTCATTACCCAGTGGAGTCCTGCAGGAAAGGAGAGACTGAAGAAAGTCCTGTAATGCAGAGGTATGCATGTGATGTGGCCTTTCAGGCACCCATTGATTTACAGAAACAGGAGTTTGGAAGAAATTAATGTATTCTGGTGGAGATACTGGGTATATTAATACTGTTTAAAAGCTGGATTTTGCATGTTACCTGGTTGCCTTGAGTCCAGGAATGTTGGGAAGGAGACCTGTAACATAGGCTTCTTGTACTCAAGGCATCTCTCCCTGAGACTATTTTTATTTGCCTTTGTTTCACTGCGCTGCTTTAAAAACACCAAATTGCTGTCCCCTTAATGATACTTAATCCCCTTAGCTTTCAGTCTTGCTCAGGCAGATCTTTACAAGTACCTAAAGTTCTTTGTATGTTTTTGTCATTGCAGTGAAATTCCTCATTTATGGCTGCTCAGGGAGAAACTATACCAGAGAGAGACAAGTAGCTGTCAGGCTTTGCTTACTGCTGAGATCAAAAATCCTTCATTTTGCCCTTAAGTAACAGCCACTCTTTAAGGATGTCTTCTCTTCACTCAGGTGAAATCCCAACAGCACTGGCACCCCAGAAATGAAGCCTGCACTGGTTTGGGTAGCCTTCCAAAGTTAACTAGGCCTTTTAGCAGAGTGGTACAGCTTGAAGTACTTTCAGTCAGTTTATATGAAATTAAAATATGAGATAAGAAAAATATTAAATATACATCTGTAGGACAGAATGCAAGAACTGGCTGTTTATGTTTGCATGT
Organism: Psilopsiagon aurifrons; assembly: GCA_025447955.1. Classification (NCBI taxonomy): domain Eukaryota; kingdom Metazoa; phylum Chordata; class Aves; order Psittaciformes; family Psittacidae; genus Psilopsiagon; species Psilopsiagon aurifrons. Next base: position 14,953 of record JAOEHY010037748.1, on the reverse strand, counting down.
GGACCTACTTGGCAATCAGGCACTGCCTTTCCAGACCCTGTCAATACAATATGAGGGTCCTCTGTGACAAGTTGGGCTGATTGTGCTGTTTTTTGAGCACTCTTTCTGGGCCAAATGAATTACGCAGCTGGGTTGGAGCTCTTTGAGCTGCTGAATGCCTTACTTTGTCTTCTTGCAACATGGAACACAAGGGTAACTTTTCCAATACTGACGTTTTATGTTCCTAATAATAGCATTAGGCTTTGGTTGTCCAGAGATTACAGTACTTGGAATAGTAAGTACTAGGTTCCTAATTACTTGCATTCTCCCCAGTTTCTCATTTTTATTTGGTAATTTGTTATAGACTGAGCAAGCAGTCCAGCAAAAGCCCATAATTGCAGCAAAGCCTAGGTTTTTATTTATTTATTTTTAGTCTGTATCTTATCCAGAGCTGACAGATGGACACTATATGATGTTTCTCAAAAAATTACCTTGGTTTGTCTTGCACAAAAACTCAGTGTTTTTTCTGTTGTTTTTACATCATTTAGTCCTTGAAAATGTTGACAGTTCAGCTAGATTATGGTTGGTTATAAAGTCTCACATTGTATTTTTAGAAAGTGCTGAACCACGCCTTATTACTGTCTGTAGCCAAGTTAAGAAATGTTTTCATTTGATGTTGACATTTTTCATGTTTCATTTGATCATTTGTATTGTTGTAAATGTGCAAGTACTAGCTGGAACAGAAGTAATTACCCTTGCCTTTATATTGCAGTTAAAATATTTCAATACTTTGAAATTTGTCTCTAAAATAATTTGAGTAGAATCTGTCAATATTTTTATTATCTGGGTGGGTGGGTACACAAATTAGCTTTTTTTATTGGAGAGATAAATGTTAAGCAAAAATCTGGTTACTCAGTAAGACATGGCTTTCTGGAGTACAACCAAAGCTTAAAGTGAAAATGGAAAATTTATCCTTAGTACTGTCTACTCCTTGGTGAGTTTTTCCACAGTCTTCCAGGGAAGTGTAGATGGTCCAGGATTTTTGGAAACAGACTAAATAAAAATACCTGTACCAAACTGTGATCAAGAGGTGCAGCCAAGCAGTACATTAATTTAGCATCTTGCTTAATAGCCTTATGAGCTAAAATAGCCAGTGTTTCTACGGGAGAATGTGTTTAGCATGGTTGTCATGGAGAGAAGATGCAAAATAGGCAGAGGTCAAAAGGAGGTTTGTCATTGGAAGAAGGTGTGAACAGGCAGAGGTCACAAGGAGGGGAAGGGAAGTGGCTCTACCACAAGGCAATTAAAAGCTCATGTCAGATGGATATTCATTCCTCAGATGCTCTAGGAATGAAGGGCCCATCCCAACTCATTTTATACTCAACTTGTGTGTGATCTGTGGTCAGACAATACTAAAGCTGAAGTCATTAACACAATTTTTCTTTCTTTTTTAATTTCAGTTATTTGCCACCTTCCGTGCATGAATGGAGGCCAGTGTAGTTCTAGAGATAAATGCCAGTGCCCTCCTAATTACACTGGTAAACTCTGTCAGATCCCTGTACAGACTGCCAATGCTCAAAAACTCTACCATCACCCACAACAGGTGAACAAGGCTGTAGGATCACAAATCATCCACTCTACTCATACTCTACCACTGACAATGTCTGGACAGCAAGGTGTTAAAGGTAACTTTTTTCTTGATAGACATTTTTTCCTTTAGAGTTGATTTTATTAATTTTATTAATATTATCTAATTAATTTTATTAATATTATTTAATTAATTTTATCTTAGGTATCCAACCAGTAAAGACAATGATCTGTCTACATAGTGTGAATCTTGACACACAACTTCAGTCATGAGCTCACCAGAATGACTAGGAAGTATTTTGCTTAATGGCTGAAATAATAAGCAATAACAGTGCTATTCAAAAGAGTTGATAGCTAAATTTAATTTGCTTTCAGTGGAATCTAATGCAGATTACAGAGTCTAAGGATAATGCAGGGGCCTTCTTCCAGGAGTACAGACGTGTTCAAAAAGAGAATGATTCTGGCTAAACAGAGTCCATAAACTGCAATATACATAGATAGAAAGTAGCAGGTAGTTTTTTGATTTCTAGTGGAGGGAAGAGCAAATGCTTTTCAACATAACCAAATTTAAATCAATGTAAAAGTAAAACTGCAATCCATGTTTATCTTTGTTATATCACTTAGTAGAGTCTATAATTTAGTTTTGTGGTGAGCTTTTTAGTGTAGATAGGCCATGATATGATTCAGTTAAATAGAACATTCTTTCCAGGTCATATAACAATATCACGTAAAAACGGTAGGGATTTCCTACTGCTAATGCTGTGAAGAAGGCAGAGAATCAGAAATGAGAAAAGGTAATATTAGTCGCATTTTGCCCAGGCAAATAATGTTTGTTTGAATTGCTAGATTGCTTTTTCTTTCTTGTCAGGGGTGTTTTTACAATTACCTCTCCAGGATTGTTACCTCTGAGTAAAAACAAAACATATGGGTGAAAGATGTGAGGATGCTCAGTCATTGGCAATGAGTTTCAGAATAACTCTGCTAAAAGAGGCCAAACTATTTGTGTGTTTGTGATAAAACGTAATCTAATGTAGTAATTCTGTTTCCAGAAAGGGACATAGCTGTGAAGGAAGTGTTGACAGTATTCTCCTGGAAACACAATATTTTATAAATTTTTTTAAGTATCTGCTTCATCTTTTCAATGGATTTGTTCTCTAGGGACTGCTGCAGAGTCCACTGGGAAATGTTTTACACTGACATGATGGAGTATTAGTCCCTAAAGCTACCCAGAACTTTTCTGACTCTGAAAAACAAAAACAGGGGAGAGGGAAAGGAGAATGTAATTTATAATTACCTAGACACTTAGCAAAGCAGCAGTTTATTTCTGTGACTGTTTCATTCCTGAACAGATTATTTTAGACAATATGGTGGACCATAAAATAATTTTAAGACACAGGGTTTTGGTTTTTTTCAGATTTGGAGTTGGTGTCTTAAAACACACAAAAGACTTCTCATTGCTAAAGAGTCTGACCTCTTAAATATTTTTTTTTCCTGGCCCTCAAGTCCTCATCAGAACCATCAGCAGTCACAATGCTTTTTCTTCTCTTTACATCCCCAAATGCGGATGTTGGATTCTTGACAGAGAAATGTTTCTTTTCTTTCAAGGAAAGAATAAAACATTTTATCCTGAAATGGCTGGCAGAAATAAAAAATAATCAGCACATCTAGGCAATGATCCAAGACCTGGAGGGGATTGTGGTAATAATACTACATGGGAGGAACCAGCCTAAATTTGATGGTTTAAGCATCTGAACATCTCCAGGTGGATTAATGGATTAAAGCAGTGCAATGTAGAGATTTCTTTTGAGGGCTAATATATTTTGTAGATTTATCAGCTGGATGGAGAAACTAGTTGAAGGGATCCATCTTCATAAGTAAAAATGTATGTTAGTAGTTACACCGGGGTGAATTTTGTTCTTTTCACAGACAGACTATGCAAAACCAGTCTAGTAGCCTAAGAAGGGCCTTACTGCTGCTCCTTGTAACACTGGACCTTTCCTTGTGGGTCTACCTGTAACAGAGCTCATGCAGCAAAAGTTTTGCTTGAAGGTTGTTTTCTGATAACGCGCAAGATCTGGAGAGCTGTTAGGGCCCTGCAGCCATGTTTTGCTGTATTTCTGCTCCTTTATTGCTGATGTTTCATCTGCAATGTGGTTTTCATATTTTCATAAATGAAACAGTGCAGGGCAGAGTAAAAATAAGTTTGTTTCTTTTAAGGAATTCCTGTGTGAGGCCGATTAATACTAAAAATGTTCCTAGAGAAATAAAAGTAATATGAAAACCAAAAGCTATCTCTACAAAATAATGTGATTTTACAACACCTAAATAAATTAAATACGCTTCCTTGGAAGTGGAGCTGTGAGGTTGAAATAATAACTGAAAACCAAGTTCCTAAGAAGCCCAGTCAAATTCCAAAGAGCAGTCTGGCCTCCTGGAGTCAAGGAAACAATTCAGAAGACTCCACAATCCTGTAAGCAGTGTAGAAAAAGTGTATCAGGTGATAATTGTTGGTTCTTGATGTTTGGACGGGCTTTTAGGTCTAATGGATTGGCTGACCTCAAGCAGCCTGTGCAGTACATGCTGACCAGATAGACCTGGTCAGACACAGTAATTGCTAACTTTTACACAGCTTACAAACTATAGAACTTTTTTATAGAACTCTCCTATCTGTTCCCTCTTCCCTGTCAGTAATGTAAGTTACATGTTTAAAGGTCATCCAATGAAAAAAGAGGCTTGCAGGCCACAAACACTTCTGTGCCCATAATATTGACAGAAGGGTCTCAGTATATATACCCAGACTTAAAACTACAACTGTATTTAAAAACAGAAGTAACTGAAAAATATTTCCTCCCTCTTCATGTGCCAAATCCTGAACTCAAAGTTCAGCAAAGGGAGTGGTGATTGTAGATGGTCGATTTTCTGGCAACTCTTTCAGGAGCAAAATCAGGACTTGGCAGGTATATAGAGGTGAAGAGATGAAATCTGAAGCTTTTTCTCTGTTCCAGAGAAAGATGATGGATCTGAAAAAGAAAATAAAGCTTACTATATATCCAAAAATAACCCAGTACAGTTTGAATTTTGGAACTTTGAATGGGATTCTTATTACACAGTATAACCACAAATATTAATGTCACACAAGCCAATCTGGACATCCATGTTTGTGTAACAGCCTTTATAATCCTATAATGTCATTCTTTCCTGTGTGCAGTTTTCATTTTCTTGCTTTGTTAATGAGAGTCTATGTGTTATTTCATCCTTCCCTCTAACCCCAAAATTTGGACTTCATTTACATTGCATTCCCTTTATGGCAATCTGTAAAATTCTGATGTACAAAAATGAATGTCTTAGAGGTGCCTAAGATACCTTTTTTGACATATTTTACTACCAATTTTTCTTATGTGTTTTTCCTTCAATTATTTTAGTGAAGTTCCCTCCTAACATAGTGAATATCCATGTGAAACATCCCCCTGAAGCCTCAGTTCAGATCCATCAAGTTTCAAGAATTGACAGCACATCAACAGGACAAAAAGCGAAAGTACCTCAGCCAGTACATCCACAGGTCTCTTACCAAGGTCTTCCATATCAGAAGACCCAGAAAGGACATTCTGCTTACACAAATCAACAACCCATTCCTCATATGTTTCCTGTTTCAGTTAAAACACAGCTTGGGCGCTGCTTCCAAGAGACTGTTGGGACACAGGTAAGAATATTGTGCTCAGGCTTTTGAGACAAATAGTTTTAAAACAATATTATAGAGGAAGGAAAAATTTTAACTCATCCCTGGGAAAGGACACATTTGTTACTCTTTTGCAAAAGAAAATGATTTTGAGACTATAAAATTGTTACAAGACAACATTCTTCTGAGCATCCTTTTTCTTCAAGCTAGCATCCTTATTTTCTGTGGACTTGGATCCCTGACATTCTGATTTCAGTTATTCTAGCCTATTCTAACTTCTGTATTTATAAGCTATTTCTGCAAATAAAAAAACCCAAAACATTACTTAAATACTAGCTTTATCTTTCCTGGTTGAGTAACTGAGGTTATACCATCTTCCGCACCTTTTACTGTCCTTTGGTTTAATGTTAATTTGGTTTTCTGCATGTGTATCTCAACAGCCAGTATTTTTCCAGGAGCTGCAGTTTTCATTGAAATTCCTATTCAACAACTTCATACGTTTTTCAGTATTGTAGGCTAATATTTTGAATCCGTTGAAATGTGACATTGAATGGGGTAAAAAAAAAAAAAAAACAGAAAAACCAATGGAATGTTTGCTAGAGCAATAAAATCTTAGTTCAGTTTAAAGTAATATATTCACATCAGTTTGTACATTTGACTATTCAAAATTGCACATCTTCCTTCAGCTCTTGAAAGCATTTTAATAAATAACACAGCACTGTCATCTTTTCATATCTCTGTAAATATACAGAGAGAGGGGGAAAAACTCATATGTGACAGACTGTTAAAAAAGTTAGCAAGGTAATGTGATTTATTGCTTATCACCATGCTGAAATCTAATGTTTTGAGATCAGTTTAATTTTGTTTTTGTTACCTGAACATGGGCCTCAGGCTGAATTTTTTTGGGAGGTTTTAGAAAAATCACTTTTTTTTTTTTTCTTTTTATTTAGGGATGATGCTAGAGAATGAATATGATGTTTTACTCAAGTTAAAAAAATAATTAATGACTTTTTTTGAGAAGATTTGGATTGTCTGTATGCTTTGAAGTAGAAACTTCAACTTACCAGAAAGGTCCCTCTGCTTTTGGTCCTTCCAGTAACATGAACCCAAAGTTATCTGATTTTCAAGCATCTGAAAATGCATTTCCAATATATTCCACAAATATTTGTATTTCACCTGCACAGAGCATGGTGAAATGCATCCCTGAAATGCGTAACTGGAGCAAGATATCCTTTACAAGTGTTCTAGCTGTCAATGAATGCTGTGATGCCAAGCGTTAGAATAGAAGGAAACTTTCTCATGACTCCCAAGCAGCACTCACACCCTAGACATAAAAAAAAGGATGGGGGAAGGGGAGTGGGGGGAGAGGAAGAAGAGACCTGACTCAGTGGGGCACGGAGCTTTGGAGAGGATCAGTGATGGGGAACAGGAAGAAGCAGGGTGCAGTCAGAAGCAGGGTGAGAGTAACATAGGTGCCAGATCCCAAGGTAGTGATAGCAGTTACCTTCTGAAACCTCAGTCTGAAATCACAGTTCCTTCAGCTTTCATTCTTTGCCAGCTCCAAAGAATAAACTTTTTTTCTGCAAAATGTTTTCTCTTTTTCTTTTTCCCTTTCAGTGACTGACTTCTGCAGGTTATTGTAGCATTCCTACTAGTGACATAATAAACTCTAGTCAGAAGTCAGTGGTGTGGAAGTAAAGATTCCAAAATCTGTTTGTGCTAGGTCACCACGTAAGGTGGACCATGAGGAAAGTGTAGTAAGTGATGTGTGAAAATGTCAGTCTACAAGCTTAGAAGGACAGGAGGAGAGAGAGAGGGGCTAGAGGAATGAAATTTCATAGTTTAGAATAGAGCTGTATGGTTTAATAAATACATATACACATGTATATATATGTTGCTTAATTGTGAGTGGTTTCTGAAGTGTCCTCAGCATTGAGAAATAAAGTGGAAAGAGCAACTGTAAAAGTAGTATTAATATTTCAATTTTTTAAAAGTAATATGGGAAGCAAATAACGTTCTTGATGGTTCTCTATTCAAGTCAGTTCACTTTTCCTGGCTGCCTCTGTTTTCTCTGAGTGGAACACTTAGCGATTATTTCTCCTATGGGAGATGTTAATGGTGATTTCTCCAGGATAGCTTACCATGTTATATGATAGCTTACCGTGATATGACCTGTAAAAGCTGTAGTTCATCAAATGCTTTCCCAGTACCAAAAAGATTTTTGCAGGCTGTATAATAAACTAGCACTTGAGTCACAGGCCAGAAACTTCTTGTTGTCCTAAAAACATAGGAAATAAACCTTTACCTAAACTTGCACCTTATTATATAGAAATTTATGTTGAGAAAGCAGAGGCTTGAAGTTGGGAAACATGCAATGGAAGTAGGATAAAAAAGTCCCACTTAAGATGGAGAATGGTGAATTTCTGGGGAGCACTGTATATTAGGGTGTCTTCAAAAGCTGGGGACTGGACGTGGTGTCCTGCAAGGTCCTTTACAGCCACACAGTCCTGTATTTCTGAAATCCAAGGAGTTAGTCATCTTAGACCACTGATTCTTTACATCCTATTTAAAAAGCAAGCATATAAGGTGAGGATGTTTCTCTTCTGTAATTCCTCTTCTTTGGCTGCTTTTTATTTTAATTCTACTAAAAATGCCTTTATTACACAGATTATTGACACAGATTATCTCTTTATTTCCTAAAATACTTCTACAGTGTCATTGGTGCGCCTAGTAAAGATTGTGTTGGTAATCTTGTTGCATATGATTACTTTGCATATGTATTGAGAAAAGAATGCAGATGCCTACCATCTGTCAGAATTAATATAATTAAGCATCACTTTTTTTTGCCAAGATCGCTTCAAAGTGTCTATTAAGATACCCATGTGTTTTCATACAGTTATTTGAAAACTACATGAACTTTTTGTTCAAAATTGGTTTGTCCCTTTATTTGCTTAACTGTAAAGAAAGAGATAGTTTTTGCAAGCAGCATGAAATTGGAGAAGCTGGTATTTCCAAATTTCTCTAAAGCAGACTATTTCTGACTAGATTCACAAGTAATGCTCTTCATTTCAGCTGGCATTTTTGAGTACCAGTTTTACTAAAGGAGGTTTCTGGTCATCTCAGCATTATAGTTTAAGAATAAAATTAAAAAAGAGGTTTTATTCTAAAGAGAGACAGATACTGAAGCTGCTTATCTGGCTGAAGGCAACGCATGCCTGAATGTCCATAAAAGAAGCTGGCTAGGAAGTCATGTCTATCTACACTTGTTCATTGCTCCTCACTGTCCCTCAGTTGTGCTGTGTAACTGCTGAGAGGAGCTGCACTGTTCTCTAAAGTGATCACTGAAAGAATTTGAAAATTACTTTCTCTGATCCCTCCTTTTTATTGAGGTATTTTAAATTTGGGTCAGTTACAGGTTGCAGTGCTTTGGGGATATGTCCCACTCCTTGCTTGCCTGTTGTTTGCCAAATAATGCTTTCTGCTTCCCTTGCAAAGTACTTTGAAAGGTGTTACAGAAAAGATCTGTACTTGTTAAGAATGCCTGAATTAGAGTAGCTCTGTTATTGAGGTGAAATTTGGTGTATTATAGTAATACTTTGGAAAATCGTATCAAAGGAAAACATATTAGCTATAGCAGGCAATAGAAGTGTATTTTAAAATATTTTTTAAAATTAAGCTAAATAACACTAATGGTGAATACTTGTAAAAACTTACTGAAAATTATAAAGGTTATCCATTTTTTTCAGTGTGACCAAAACATACGTGCATTCAAATGTGTCCTGGGTTCAGCATATGACAACTCTTACTGCACAGCCTAAGGTATAGATACTACTACATGCAATGGCTTTAGCGTATGCAGTCTGGAGGCAATGACAGTAATAATATCCTGGTTGAAATCATTCATTCAATTGTATAAATATTATTGTTTAGTTTTAGCAAAGCATTTCCTATGGAGGTAAATTTCAGGTATTTTCATTTTTTGACAGGTGTATAAAACAAACTTCCCTATTCATATTCTTTAGGCAGGAAAAATGGTACAAGTAAAATTCTGTGCTTCATACTGGCTCTTTTTTTCTTAGAGCAGTTTTAAAACTTTTTTTCTTTAGAATAGTCTTAAAAATACCATCTCATAAACTAACTGTCTGGAATTCCTTGAAGCTCATGGTTTGGCTTCTGAAAGTCTTAAACAAATAGACTGTCAGAAATCAGTGCAGATTCATTTCCAGTATTAATGCTTCATTCGCAATAGATTCTTTGCAAGACCAATACTCTGAAATATCAGAAGATTAAAGATGTATCCGATACCAAAAATACCAAACATTGTTTTAATTAGTCAAATATAAGAAAGCTGGATAATTTTTACTTGCCTATGAAGAATGTTCTGCTAAAGCCAAAACAAATTCTTTACCAGTTCTTTTAGAAAGTCTGGAAGTATTTAAGTTTTTCTCCTCTGCTTGTGAGACAATGCCTGTTAGTGAACCAGCGCTTCATGGGATAATAGTCTTCATTTGTGACAACCTGTCATTCAGCTGGTCAATAAGCTAATTAAGTATGTTCGTTAATTGTTTCAGTAGTACAGTCTGTTAAGTTTGAGTTTTCTTACTCTGTTTGTCCTGCCTATAGGAAAAAAGACAAAGCAACAATCCAAGGTCTGTGCCTGTTGAATAGTTTACTGAAAGTTAAACAGTGTATCCGTTCACTTCTGCTATTGTGGTATATGAAATACAGTCTTTTGAGCTGAATCCTAGAGTCATTAGCTATTAACTCAGGCAAAGCACCTATCAATTTCAATCATAGTTAATCATGTGGCACTCCTTTATTTATGCCTGTATTGTGGTTTTCACTAACAGGTCATGACAGGGATTTGTAGATGGGTCATGCAGGAGTGGGAGTCCCAGGACATGTGGTCCCTCAGTCAGAATTCTTTGCAATTGCCCTGGGACTAATTGCCAGACTGGGCTCTCTACTCCACTTTACAGGGAGCGGAATAAATTTCTTCTGCTGCCTTAGCAGAGGGATTTTGAGGATATAATCCTTCCTTTTCCCTGGCATTGAAGAACACATGAAAGCCTGGTAGCAGCGCACAACTCCAATACTTTCAAGCTGCCCAAGGCTGTGGAGATAGTGCAGAGGGTGGAGTCTGGACAGAGGACCAGAGACATGGTGTGGCTTGAGGTGGTCTTTGTGCATCATCACAGGGTCAGCCAGAACTTCAGTCTGCCAGTGGGAATATTCAGTATTTCCTTCAGTTATATAAAATATTGGCATAGAAGCCCTGGCACGCATGGGGAAAAATATGTGGATTCAAAACAATACTTTCAGTGTCTGTGAGTGCTTTACCCAGGAAGAACTTTGTTTTATAGCAGTACCATGTGTGCTCATATTGCTGCTACTGCTGAGCCTCTTTCGGCACAGTTGAGCTCTTTTATACCAATCCTTCATGACTCCTTTGCATTCTGAACCAATAAGAATTATCTGTAAATCATTAGCTTCTGACAGAGGTATCATTCATGAAAATCTGTTCTGTTCTCTTTTCCAGAAGCCCTCAGGAATACAGACCAGATTAGTTTAAAATGTGTGTGGATGATGGATAGAAAAGTATAAACCTACTCTTAGGGAATGTCATCATCTTCATGCATAGTGCGAGCTGTATGCTTGTCTTTAGCTTCCCTGCTTATTTTAGGTTCATATTTATGAGTTGAAGTTGTGTTGAATGGTGAGACAAACTAAAAATAGTTATGGATTCCCCTAAGTGACTTTCCTAGTCACTTGTGACTCAGGGACTAGAAGAGACTGTCTGAGGAGCTAATGAGTTGTTCTCAGTAGTAGGAAGTCCATAAGACTCTTGAAGTGGATAGAAATTACCTGAAAGGTTTTCAGACCTGTAGAAATAGCTTTGGTTCATTGATGCTTAGGGTTTGTGAAAGGGGGGAGCATCCTAAGAAACTGTAGCTGGCTGGGAAACAGTTTGTGCAGTACCATGAGTATTGGAAGTATCTGAAGCACTATCAGATGTACTTCCAATACAGGTTTAGAGAAATCAGGGTTTATTAGCCATAGACAAACTCTGTTTCTGCTTGGCTTAGGACTTTGCAGAGCAGTCATTTTTTCTGATATATAGCTCCAAAATGACACAGATCTAACACCACTGAGAGCCCCATGTGGCAGTTGTTTTTCCTCCCTGGCCAGTTTCTACAATGGTCTGCACATTAACCAAGTTATCATTGATTCTTCAAGCTTTAATTCACCGTAGAGGCAGTGGGAGCAGCAGCTTTAATCATTGCCAGTTTTTACTGACAGGACTACAAACCACAGTTGCCAGATGACTCAGACTTTGGCATCCTTATTTTTGCTCATGGTTTTTATATGGAAATTTGAAAAAATTATGACCACAGAGATCATGATTTTCAGTAGAGTGCAAATGCTGTAGCACCACACCTAAACTAAAAGTGGGCTGTAGTCCATCTTCCTTCTCTTTTCTTTTTTTTTTAATCTTCTTTGTTTTATATGCTTTTAATTTACTACTACTAAATGACACCTTTTCTGTTCTGGAGAAAAAATTAAAAGTACCAAAACCAACCAGTCCATGACGGCATGTTGGTTCTCATGTTGGTGGAGTCTTACCTTGACACAAGCTGCTGGGATGTGTGCTTGATGCTTGTGAACTTGCAGAGAAACACTGAGTGTTAGGTAATGTGCCTTGCTGCCCAAATGCTTCATTTCTGAGATCATAAGGGGAGGTGCAGCACCGGCCTTAATTCCTCCCACTTCTTTTCAGAGAGAGAAGATTTGTGAAACTGAGGTACAAGGTGGGGAGATGAGTCAAGTGCAAAGTGTCTTAGCTAACTCAAAACCAGCCACAGTATATGACTTTAGTAAGTGGCTTCTCTGTCCTTGCAGTAGCAGTTCCAATGCTAGAAAAGGAATTGAGCAGCTGTAATTATAAAACTGAGTAGCTGTGATTATAAAGTAAAATGACTCTTTCTAGCACATGTTCACGTGAGATGCGAGTTGAGAAACCAGCATTGTTTAAAGTTGCAGCATGAATTCTCTGGTTTTACGACAGCCACTTGGAAGAGAAATTATGAATGCTCTTTAGTTGGAGGATTTTTGAGCTTCTGGTAATGCAGTAAAATCTGTACATCATCTAGCCAAAGGCAGTTTGAGAGAGCTAGTTCCAGTTTTGAAAACACTGAAGTTGCTGCAGCAGAGGGAGTTGAGCAGAATTCCCTGTTTGTGCAGCTTGATTACCTTTGTTAAGTGCCAGGCCAAGAGCTGCTTCTTCGAAACAGAGCTTAACAGGCTCTGACTGATCAGAGGTGGTCAATCTTGTACTAATCCAGCCAGTGCCTGTTGTGGTTTAAGCCACTCATGCAGTTCTCTCACTCACTCTCCCCTCTTTCTTCCCCCCAGCTCCCCAGGGGGAATGGGGAGGAGAATCAAAAGAATGCAGCTCCCACGGGTTGAGATAAGAACAGTCCAGTAACTCCGGTATAACACAAACCACTGCTGCTACCACCAGTAATAATAATGACAAGGGAAATACAAGGAAAGAGAATACAATTGTCATGGGTTCAGCAGTAGCAGTCTCACCACCCAATACCAAGCCTGACCCAGCAGTGAACCCAACCCTTCTGCGTCCCCGACCCTCATTTTTACATCCTGGGCATGACGTGCTGTGGTATGGAATACCTCTTTGGTCAGTTTGGGTCAGGTGTCCTGTCTCTGCTTCCTCCCAGCTTCCCCTCCTCCCTGGCAGAGCATGAGACTCAGAAAGTGCTTGGTCAGACCAAACATTCTAAGCAGTAACTGAAACCATCGGTGTTATCAGCGCTGTTCCCAGGCCCAAAGTCAAAACCACAGCACTGCACCAGCTACCAAGAAGGAGAAAAATGACTGCTACTGCTGAACCCATGACAGTGTCCAAGACAGGGAAGTGCAAGACAGCCTGGCAGACACATATTCAAACAGTGTATGCCTAGACCTGCATCTGAAAGGTGGGACTTGCTTAGATACTTTATGGTTTTAGCACAGCCAAATACCATCCAGATGATGACTGTTTCTCACCTCTTGGAACACGGGAACATGCCAGAAGACCCTTTGCAGACAGTAGTGTGAAATAGTGACTCCTGAAGTTCCACAATAACTGAGCAGTCTCTATTAACCTATTTGGCCACTCTGTTCTTTGTGCTGTTCATGTGTCACTCAAAGCAGAAGTGGTGTTAACAACTTCTATAGGGATGATGTGCAGAGGCACACTATAACTTCAGTAAGTTGCTTTGGTACTAAAAACACGTTTCACGAGAGAGGCTTTTACTGGAACAGGATACTCCCAGCTGCTCACACATCCTTTGACAGATGTGTAAGCTTCACATGCAGCAAGAGCTGAGCTGCTGCAGGTTGCACTTTACATTTTGATGTTTAAGCAGTGAGGTGGTGCTGCTTTTAATTTGTTGCTGAGGTATTTCAGGAGGCATCTGGGGAGCATCTTCGGAAAAAGAGGCAGAGAAGATGGCTGGGCTGAGGCCTTGCCACCCCTCCCAGTTCAAGAAGGGGACATTCTGATGAGTCAGAGCCTTGACGTTGTGGGGTAGCCTGCTATCCTGTTAGTAGTCACATTGTGAAGCTACAAAGAGTAACTCTGTACTTCAGAAATATCACTGACTCATGGGTGTCAATATGATTAAAACATTGTGGGAAGGCTGGAGGAAGCTATCGGTGCCTGTGCCTTCACACCCAATGCGGAGTGACCAGATTACAAACTGAAGTGAAAGTAACCACAAGGCCACAGCCTGTTCCGTAGGATAAGCCAGCAATATTGAGGTGAGAGCTCAGCAACAGTGAGCATTTGGATCAGAGGTTTGTATGCTGTCAGGAAGGAAAGTTAGCTTAGGGAAGATCTACTCACTCCATATTGAGGATTCACACTGGTGCATTTGAATTGTTTGCTGCAATTTGCATCATCAGCATGTGCTTTGACAGTAAGTGCAGTTGTTGTCAATGTTTTTTGTGCTTTGTGCATTTCTATTTTATACTTAATAAACAAGTCTAGATGTGCTTTGTTTAGTGTCTGCATCTCAGAAATACATTCAAGCCTTCTTTAGCATGCAAAATGAAAGAAAATTGCAAAAGTCAATGATATAACTAATACTGTGTACATTTCCATAAATTAGTATTCTTGTTAGTAAAAAGCATAGTAAGTGTATTCTTGATTGGGGTGAGAAAAGAGGAATATTGATGTCAGAATTTATTGCAAGGTTAATATGAATATTTGCATGGGGAAAGAGACACTTGTTTGGAATAACACAGACATCAGGAACTGGATTTGATCATCTTATTCAGTTGCCTTCTTCAGTATCTGGGCAGCAGAATGTGTAAATATAATCTGGCAATTTTCAGTAAGTGTTCCTAAACATTAAACAGGAGCTGGCAGGAAGTTGAGGTTTTTTAATAGGAAATAACATTCTAGAAATCAGCCATACTTTTTCTCTTTGAGAGTAATTAGGTATTTGAATTTATATAGCTTCTGAAAAGGTGGATGAGCATGGTTTTAAGCAGGGAATAGGTGCCAGCGGCAAGTTATTACATTGGAAATTTAACCATGCCAAGTGCAAGGTCCTACACCTGTGTCGGGGCAATCCCAGGCACAGCTACAGGTTGGGCAGAGAAGAGATTCAGAGCAGCCCTGTGGAGAAGGACTTGGGGGTGTTG
>JAOEHY010037746.1:0-12570 GCA_025447955.1 Psilopsiagon aurifrons | reverse complement strand
GGGGTTCCTACCCCCCCCCCCCCCCACACTTGCTCATGTGAACCCCCAGTTCACAGTGAGAACACCTGCACAAAGCAGGGTTTGTAGGTCCTGCCTGGAGACAAGCAGAGGGGTTTAGCCCCTGGACTTGCAGCGCTGCCAACTAAAGCAGTGTGGTTCAATACATTTGGCCTGAAGACAAACTTTAGGGCCTTTTTCTGCCCCCTGAAGGTTCGTGTCCATGTCAGTGGGGAAATTCTGCAGCTCCTAGGAATCCAGCTAAGCTGCGCGCACACACTTGGCTTGCTCAGCATCAGTCTCATTCCTCAAACACCAGCAGCTCTGTGCTGAGGAATCTCGCTCCCAAAGGCAAGTCCGAGATCAGAGCTGGGATGTGACCCAAACAGCAATTCCAACCCCCCGGGGAACAGCCGAAATTCCTCTGGAGCCAGCACACAAGTTCACTTCCACATGCCCCATTAGCGAGCAATTTCCTTCTTCCCAAAGAAAGGTGGTGGCTGGGGTTTTCCAGGTTTCTGTGCAAGCCAGCCCAGCAGAGAGGCAAACACTGCTGCCTGTGAGGGCAGACCTGCTTCCCTGGAGCTCCTCCCTTGGCTGGAGGGATGTGTTCAATAGAGAGGTGTTAGACCCATTGCCAGAGGCATGAGGGGTCACCTCCAAACATCTGGGCTCCTCTCGCTTTGATAGCGAGAGGAAGGTCAGTGAGGTTGTGCTCTGCTAACGCACAGGACCTGGCCAGCATTAGGGAAAGCACTTGAACATGTGCTTAAACCCTCTCCTTTCCTGAGCAGGGATGTTTCAGCAAGCAGGGCCATAGCACAGGTGAGCAGGGAGCTTTTCCAGAGCTGGAGTAACTGCGACTCTACCTCAGTCCATCCCTCGCTGACTTCAAGCCTTGAACCATTACAGTGCTTTCCCCCTCCCGAAGAATGCCCTGGCACCTGCCCGTCCGCAGTTCTGGTAAGTAACGAAGTTTACGGCAGTGCTTAGGAAAACATCTGATGCAGCTGAGTTTGGGAGGGAGCTTGGGATGGAAAGAGCCTGCTAGCCACACGGCGTGTTCACCGGCACAGCTCAACCCAGTCATGCGAGCGGAGCTGCCGCTAAAGCCATTCTTCTGACAGCAGACACACGGGGGCAGACAAAGGCACCGTGTTCCCTCTCCCCCTGGCTGGGAAAGGGAAGGGAAAAAGGAAGACAAGGCACCCGAGCAGGTCTGCAAACTCCCCATTAAATGAAGGCATTGAGCGCATTCCTCTGTGACAAGCTAAATTACACGTTGCAGCCCCCACAGGAACAAGTGTGTGCTCCGCGGTGCTGACCCCGGCCCCGGCCCGCCTCACAGAGGCTTCTTTCTCTTTCCACGCCAGGGCACATGGGGCTTTTCCTGCTAGCCAAAGCTTTTCAAGCAGAAAGTTCAGCTCGGCTCCATCGGAGCCAGCAGCCCATGGGGTCTCTGCCCACTCCCTGTGCATGGCAGCCTCCTCCCCCATCCCTTCTGCACACGTTGGAGCCGTCAAATGACTCAGCCCTTGAGCCTGGCACATCCCAGGCTCCGGAGACAAACAACTCCTCAGCGCACGCACAGCTGCAGCCTTGTGGTGAGCAGCTCCAGAGCCCTTTTCCAGCCTGTCCCCGTGTCCCTGGGGCTGAGGGGCAGCATGTCCCAGTGCTGACGGCTCTCTGTGCACCACCTCAGCATCCTTTGGATGCCCAGAGGGTCCCGCTGCAGGCTGAGCCCTTTGAGACATGCTGTTAGCAGGCTCAGATGCTCTGTGTCACCTCGAAGAGCTCCTTCCTCCCGTCCCGGGGGCTCTCAGGACAGACCCCGCCAACGCCTGGAAGCAGCTGGGAAAATCTACATGGTTACAATGAGGGGAATTACCTCGGAGGCCACATTCCCACATCCAGCCCACAGCTGTTCCCGGCCACTTGGAAACCAAGCACTGCTGCAGGAAAATACAAAGCCTCTGATCAGTTTTACCCTCGTTTTCCAGTGGGAAGCTTACACCATCACAGGAGGGCAGCCTGCAGGTGGACTTGGGGAGTATCCATCAGTAGGTTCATACAGTTATAGGTATTTTTCTTATCCAGGATCTTGCAGTTTTGCCCAACACAGTAAACTGCAGACACTGGTAGATTGTGCTCATGGGCACATCCCGGGTTCTGGAAGACAAAGCCCCTAAGCCTTACACACACTGCTTAGCCAAGGCTCAAACCTGTGGGTGCAGCACAGGAACAGGTCAGCTCCATGCTGCAGCTAAGGAAAACGAGGTTCAAAGCTGGAAACTCGCCCCACCTCGGTGCCTAACAGATCCAGGTCCTTGTGTGAGATGCAGATCTCAGCACGGACACGATGCAGGTTTCAGCTCCTGGTGCGGATCAGAACTGGGATCTCCACCTTCCTCCCTGGACACACGGGTGTCCTGAAGGAGCCCGGTTGTTCATGGTTCTCATGCCGAGCTGCCCAGAGCAACCCCAAGTTAGTGCTGGGCATGAATCACAGCACTTCTGGGTCCTGCCTTTGTGTTCAACTCATCATCTGTGCCGTTCTGCTGCATGGAGCTACCAAACAGCACTGCAAGGAGAGGAGGAGGCACCAAGGATGCGCTGCTGAATGCACTGCTCCGTGCCTCAGTTTCCCTAATGGAAGAGCAGAGACAGGGGAATGCCATATGCTGGGTGAGCTGATGGGTGCAGAGAGAGTGGGAATGCACAGGGAGGGCTTTGGAATGCTGAAGGGAAGAGGCTGCGGGGCAGGAGGGGAGGGAGGCTACCAACAGCCCTTGTCTCACACGGTGCCAGTGGGGAGCCACAGAGGGACGCGGTGCTGCAGGGTAAGGAGAAGGGAAAGCCAAGGACTCCAGTGGGAACTCTCTTGTGTGGGGAGGTGGCCAGGAAGGATCTCCTTGCAGGAAGCTGCGCATGCTGGAAGGTAAGAGGTTATTTAGGCACCTGAGAGGAAGCAGAGCCCCAGTAAGGGATTTGGTGGCAGCTGGAAGGAAACATGGATGCGTCCCACAAAGAGCGCAGCTCTCCTCAGACACAGCATTTTGCCTCTACAGGAACTTCTGAATACTAAAAGGCAATTCTTCAGCTCAGTATTTGCTTACATGGAAGAAAAGTTCATTGAGACAGCATTATTAGCAGGGAAAGTTTCAATCTAGCCTGTGAAAACTCGAAAAGTCAATAAAAGCTATCAAACCAATGGGTTTTTTCAGTGCTTGTCCTTATTCAACACTTCCCCCTTTTGCAACCTGAGTTCAGGTAAAACGTTACATCTCTCAAAAACACAAAGTACAACATCCTTTGGGGACTCTACTGCTGTGCCTGCAATAGTCCAAATTCATCCCATCAATGCCATGATAGGAGAGAGGGAAGAGAAGGATGCACTGAAAATGGGTAGAGGTGATTCTTGAGGCCAGCAAGCTTCACCGAGCACAAAGTCTCTGCTGAGCTGAGAGCTTCAGGCTTGCCAGCAAAAGCTGGCAAGAAACAGTACCACATAAACAGGGAATCACTACAGGAGGGTGTTTGATATTTAACACGCACAGAATTGGTCCTAAGAACACTCTGATAACAGAGCAAGAGCTGTGTCATGCACGGCTCCTGCTGCCTCTGCCCCTTTCCAAAGCAGGCGATGCTAGAGCTCCCTGATCTGTAACATTCGTTTCCCCTCACACATGGCTGCGTGATTCACAGAGGGAAAGCAGAAACAGAGCAAAGCAGTGCAGCACTTCGAAGCCCTCTCCCCTCCTCAGTTCTAAAGCCTTTGGTACATTGGGATTTTAAATCTGGCCTCTCAACCATGCCCTGAGCACTCAGAATCACAGGTCTTTTGTGGCTGGAAAAGAATCCCAGCTCCTTTACCTACAAAGCCATTGGAAAGTTACCTCTGGACTTGTCTGGGCTCAGAATGGGGTCTTGAAGGAGCTCTGCTGGAAAAGGGACACACAAACAGCCTGGGGAGGAGGTGAGAGCAACAGAAACCGTTCCTGGTGGCTTGTTTCAATTGCTCAATTTCTGCATTAAGAACAATCCCGGCCAGGAAAATGCACAGGAATCTGTCCCAGCCCCACATCACCCTCCAGTGTCCCTCTTCTTCAGCACCTGCTCAAAATGTGGGGCTCTGCAGTGTGGAACCCAGAAAAGAAGCCTGGAACCAGCTTTGGGGAGCAGCAGGACCGGGGTGCTCAGGGGACTGGGGGAATGGAGAGTGTCCAGGCTCCATATGAGAGCCCGTGCAAGGAAGGACGAGTCTGCCACATGCTTTGGCTGAAGCAGTCCCCACACTGCAGCTCATATGAGCAACAGGCACTTACAAACACAGCTGGCAGCAGTGCTCGAGCCAGAGGCCTCGCTCGCATGTCTGGACCTGAAGCAGGCTCGACTCCCTCCTGCGCTTCCCCTGGAGCTGGTGATTCCCACACAGCCATCCCACACATCCCTCTGGAGCAGCACTGCTGCTGCCTGCGGCTGAGGGTCCCGGCTGCGGGAGGACGAGAGGTGTCCAAATGTGAGCTGCGGATCCAAACCCCTTGGAAAACCCCAATCCCAGCAGTGACTGCTGCCCTTGAGCCGGGCTACGATCCCTAAAGCTGCCCCAGACCCCTGCAAGCAGCTGTTTCCCACCCAGCATGGCAAGGGGCTGCCTTCTTCTCCATCACTAACCCAGAGCCTGACCGCTATCACCCGCCGACAGCACTGCCCCAAGGCACCTGAGCACAGTCACCACCTCCCCTTGCTGAAGCCACAGCTTCTCCCGACCTTTTTCGGTTGAAGCAGCTCTCGGCGCCGGTTGTAACCCCCCCTTGGAGCCGCTCGCATCGCCCCGTGCTCGCTTCGCAGGCAGCAGCAGCTCCCGGGGGAGCGCAGCTCCCAGCAGGCCCAGTTCTGCTTTCACTTAGGAGTGAGGTAAACCGGGACCGGCTCCTCCGAATGACTCCAGTGGTGCAAATGAGATCAGAATCTGGCACCGCTCGGCTCGCTCGCAGCGAGCGGGACTGGAACCAGACCCAACCAGTCCGTGGTGGCCGCCGGGGCTGTGGTTTCTCGGTGAGCGCCCGATGGAGCAGGCAGGGACCGGGAGGTGCCTCGGGTGCTACCGCGCTGCTGTTCAGCTCCCTCGGTCATTCAGCACCAAACTGGCACAGAAACACCGAGCCCTGTCCTACCCAGCGGGGTTGTGCCTCTGGGATCAGGTTCCCGGCTGCTGGAGCAAGAGGGAAGGAGAAGGGTTTGCAGCTGAAGCTGCGGATCTTTCAGCAATGGTTCAGGATCCTTCCTGCTGCGTCGCTCTCCCTTTATACCCTTTTAGGCCACATCCTGATCACCGCAGCAGAAATCCAGTCGGCTGGAACACTGTTTTCCCCTCTTTTAATCTCTGCTTTACGCTGCACCAGCCTCCTCAGTTTTAAACTCAAAGTTTGCGCCCTTTACCCATGGCATTGGCTGCAGTATCTCTAATTCTGATGCAGTGCAGGGCCAGAGGCTTTTGGGACTATCACAAAGTCTCACAGCCCACTTGGTATGTGTAACTGCTACCAGACACTGAGGGCTGAGCTCACACTTGACATTTAGACACTGTCTCCCCTCAAAGTGCAGGATTAGGCCCCATACCCACACTGAAAGCAAACTGTGAACCCGGTGCTGGTCCTTTCCCCTCCCTTGACAGGTCGCCTGAGCTGTGTATCAGAGAAGGAGGTTTAAGCCACATCATTGAGAGAGACCAAAGGAAGGGCCCGATCCTGACGCCATTTCCAAAGCTCAGCTCCGAAGCACTGCAGTTTTGGCAGGAATGGGGGGAGCAGCCAACACAGCTCCACAGCTGAGTGTTGGGTTACTCTGTTCCCACCATCGGTGCTCATTTA
Source organism: Psilopsiagon aurifrons (assembly GCA_025447955.1). Taxonomy (NCBI): domain Eukaryota; kingdom Metazoa; phylum Chordata; class Aves; order Psittaciformes; family Psittacidae; genus Psilopsiagon; species Psilopsiagon aurifrons. The sequence continues at coordinate 6,700 of JAOEHY010037746.1, read as the reverse complement.
CACCCTGCTCCCCTCCACCCTGTGTTGCTCTCCCCCCTAAACGGCACAGTGTGAAGAACAAAGGTCTGGGGGAGCAGGAGGCACAGCGCTAACGGAAGGCACGGAGGACACAGCCCCCCTCAGCCCACCCCAAACCCACAATGTTATCAACCTGGCAGGGTTTTAACTCTCCTCCATGAGGTTTCTTTGCCCTGAGCCGTGCTGGAGCCCCCCAGCACTCTGGTCCTTGCTTTATCCCAGAGGATCTCGGAGCTGGGCAGCCAGAGGAGGGTTTTTTCCAGCAGACTTCAAACAACAAGGAGCCGGAGCAAGGCTGGAGCAAGTCCCCCGCTCTGCCGGCTCCACAGGGATACAGGAGCTGCTGGAGGCACTGCTAACACGTTAATGGATACAGCATGGAGCCCGGGGAGGAGTAACTGCCCAGGAGTCCACTCCGCTGCTCGGGCAGGTTTCCCACTGTACCAGCTTAACACGACCTCAGCAATGCCAACACACAAAGTTACTCCAATGTGGGAAGGTCTTCAACGCTGCTTTAAAAGCGTTTTGGCTCAATCCTGCACTTCCCGGGCACCTAAATTTTCCCTCCAGCTTTCCCTTGCTCCGGAAAGGCGACCGACAGGGCACTTGGGAAGACTTTGCTCATTCACCCTTCTTGCAAGACCACAAACTCCCCAAGCTGGAATCCAGCACGGAGAGGTCAAGCCAAGAGCCCGGATTCTTCTCAGGGCTGTTTGCAAACACTTGGGATTTTTAGACCGAAGGCAAATTCCATTTCCCATCCTGCGGTTTGCAAATGGGAGGCAAAGCTGCCTTTTAGGAGGTGGGAGACTGCCTCACAAAAGCAAAAGTGCCCATTGTACGCAGCTGACTTTTGGCTGGTTGGACATTGCAAAAAGGACACAAAGTTCTTAGGCTAAAAATACAAGGGAAAATCCGGGCCTCGCCGTGTCTTTCCCATTCGTTTCAGTGGAGCGCAGATCCTCCTCCAAAGAAAACCCACAAGACAAAGCTGCAGTGCCCCCAGTGCACAACCACCCCACACAGGCTGAATTCTGAACTCGATGGGGTTAATCCTGTACATAAATCCTATATAGAAAAGGTAGATTGTGGAGCAGAGCATAAGATCCCCAAACAAGTGCCCTCGTAAGAGAGATGTTAGTAGGCAACAAGATTATTGTACGTAACAAGTAAGAATTGCCACAAACACCCAGGCAAACTGAAACACGACGTTATAACACAAGAAACAGGTAGAGAGCTATAGGATCTAAGCCTTTGTAATACACCAGCAAGCACAAAACCTATTCGTAGGCTACAGGGATGTAAATTCATCCCCTTTTTCAAGTAACAAAAGTTTGCTGCTTTGCCATCCAGAAAATCCCCTTCCTTTACACTGCCCGAAGCACTCCACGTCCTCTGCCGTTGCGGTTAATCGACAGCCGGAATGTTCCCGTTCTTCCCTCCGCACTTTTGTTGGAAACCCGAAGGCGATGGGAAGGACTCTGCACCGCAGATGTGGACCAGTGCAGCGCGGTCCCATCCCCTCCGCTCTTACTTTATACGCCCTAAAGCGGCCGTGGAAACAGTTTAACGCTCGCGCAGCAGCTCCCCGACCTCCGCCTCATCTGCAACTCATTTCTGGCCATGGCCACACTCCCATCCTTCAGCCACCGATCACCGGGGGGGGAGTAGAAGGGAAAAGAGGCGGAAAACCGGCGGCGGAGGGAAGGCGGCGGGCGCGGGGAGCGGGGGAAGAGGCGCGGAGCCCCGCGGTACTCACCACCCAGGCGTCGTTGGGCACAGCCCATGGGCTCCGGGGCCGCGGCGGGCGGCTACAGCCCCGCGGTGCCCGGCGGCGGCTGCCGCATCCCCGGCGCCGCGGCCCAGGGAGGCGCGGGGCGGGCGGGTCCGGCCGCCTCCCTCCTTCTTCCCTCTTTCCCTCCCCCCGGTGCCGGGCTCCGGGCGGTGCCGCCGGCCCCGCCGCTCGCGATTGCACAATCGGGGCGGGAAGCGAGAGGAGGGGAGAGGAGGGACGGACCGAGGGAGCGGCCCCGGTGCGGAGCGGGGAGCCCCGCTCGCAGCTCGGGCTGGGCGGTGGAGGCACGGGGGGGTCGAGCCGGAGGAGGAGAGCGGGTGCGGCGGTTGGCGGCCGGCGTTTGCTCCGGCAGCGGCATAAACACAGTCTGGATAGGGCGCACCGAAAGCGAACGGCTGCTATTTAAACCTAATGCTCGATAGAGAGTGCTTGGGGTAGAGACCTGGCAGCGGCGCAGGCTTTGGGGAAGTTCTGCAACACCAGAGGATGGGTTTCTCTTTGCTTCCCTTCCACTTTCTCATCCTTACCTTTTTTTTTTTTTTTTTTTTCCTTTTCTTCTCCTGCTCCTTCTCTTCCCTTTCTCCTCCTTTCCTTCCCCTTCTCATTTCCATTCTCTCCTCCTTCCCTTTCCCTCCTTTCCATTCCCTTCTCCTTCCCTTTCCCTTCTCCTTTCCATTCTCTTCTCCTTCCCTCTTTAGTCTCCCCTTTCTCTTCTCCCTCCCTTCCCTTTTTTCTCTCTCTTTCCATTAAAGAACTACCAGCCAGCCCCAATCCCAGTGAAGCCCATCCATCGCTGTCTTTCAGTTGCAGTAATTGCTAGAGAGCGGAAGGACTCTGTTTCTGTAATGGTGCAATTAATCTAATGGAGGCCTCCACATTAAACACTGGCACGGCACTATCCAAAGCAACGAATTCCTGCAAGGCTTGGATGGGCTTTGCTGGCTCCTGTTTGTGTGGAGATTTGCATAGAGATCAGAGGAGGAGGAAGAGGAGGTGGTAAGAAGGCAGCAGCTGTGGGGCAGGGGTTAGCTCAAGGAGCCTGGAGCCTGCCAGCAAAGGAACCGTTTCCTGCTGCTCCATCCCCTTCAGCTCCAGGACAATAGGGATTTGTGAATAGGTGGCAAACCCCTGCCGCCAGCATCACTTTCTTACCCTGTTAGATACAAACTCCCCAGCCCCAGATTGTGCTCAGCTCCAAAAGTGCCAACAAGAGACAGAGTAGAAGCGTTTCACCATCAGGAGCCTGACCTCTCATCTCCCAGTGTGGTCACCCACTGCTGAACCTGGGCTTTTGGTTACTCTCTCCCTGCTCCCCATGGACAGCACAACCAGCAGTGAGCCCGTGCCCGGGAGACCACTTTGTTCTAAAGGCCCCATCCCTGCAGTGCTCAAGGCCAGGTTGGACACAGGGGCTTGGAGCAACTGCTCCAGTGGAAGATGTTCCTGCCCATGGCAGGGGTTGGAACTGGAGGAGCTTTAAGCTCCCTTCAACCCAAAGCAGTCTGGGGTTCTATGGTTCTATGAATAAATAAGGAGTGAAAGAGGAGACCTCTGAGGCTCGGAATCAATTTCTCATGGCTGTGTATAAATGAGGGCAAATAAAATGTAGATATAACCAGCTGCAAAGCAACAGACTGCAGGCATTAAAGTGAAATTCACCCCAGTGTATCTGGTCCATGGTTCAGTATTTGGATGGGTTCTGTGGGATCCTCAGCACCGGGGTGTGATGAGTGTGAGAGGAGCACCGGGCTGCATGCAGAGCTGTGAGCCAGCGTGCAGCTCATTCACTGCTTCCTACGGCTCCTTCATGTTTCAGCTCTGCAAGCAGCAGCAAAGGGAAACATGGCAATCGGTGTATCTGCGGTGGGAGAGCTGAGGTTTCCTGGTGTCAGAAGAAGCAGGCAGAGGTGCTGGGTGAGAGCAGGCTGGGTGGAGAAGACAACCTGCTGCTCGCACAGCCTGGGCTACACTCTTCCCCTTTGTCTTCAGCAGCACTTTCACCCTTGCTCCACATCCACCCCTCAGTTACCAGCTCCACACAGCCCTGGGAGCTCACTGCTGGCCCTGAACCCCCTCGTGTCAAACCACGGTGTTGTTTTCATCCCGAGTGGTGCGACACCACACACCCCTCCTCCTTCACCCCCCAAGAGCCCATTTCGTCAGCCTGTTGCTCTCCACTGCAGACAGACACCATACAAAAACACAGAGCCTTGCCCAAAAGACCCACACCCCCACCTATGCCTTCCCCTTTCCCCCGCTGCGGGATCACCATGGCTTTTGTGCTGCGAGACACAGCAGAAACCTGCTCTCCGGCCCCCGGGAGCTTCCTTCCCTCCTCCCTCGCCCGCTGCTGCTGTTTTGGGCCTGCTGACAAACGCCCACAGTGCCAGGGGCTCCCCGCTTGTCAGGACAGGACGAGGAGCTGTGGGCGTGAGAATTAAAAGGGTGTATTTGTAAGTTAAAAATAACCCCACTCCCTTTATTGGTGCCTTCCCGCAGATTCCAAGGCTCCCTGCCCGGAGCTGCCTGCTGGAAAACACGAGGGGAGAGGGAGCTGGGAGAAGAGGGGTGAAGTGAGAGCGGCTGTGTCTGAGGGGCTGCAGGGAGCAGCCACATCCCCACTGCTGCGCCCTCGCTTCGTGTCTCCCCCAGTGACTTGAGTTTTGTTCACCATCCCCAAGACACACCACATGGGGACCAAAGAAGGGCTCCCAACCTTAACCAAGGTTGGCAGGGACACCTTCCACTGGAGCAGTTGCTCCAACCCCTGTGTCCAACCTGGCCTTGAGCACTGCAGGGATGGGGCAGCCACAGCTTCTCTGGGCACCCTGTGCCAGCGCCTCAGCACCCTCACAGGGAAGAGATTCTGCCCTATATCTAATCTAAATCTCTTTCATCTTAAAGCCATTCCCCCTTGTCCTACTCTTCATATCCCTGTAAAAAGGGCACAAAAATGCATTGCAGCTCCTCAGAATAAAGGTGTCTCTTTACCAGCTCCACCCTTCACTGGAACATCACCTGCTGAAGTTAAACTCCTACTTCTTGGCTCCTAACACCTCTCCAAGCACTTCAAACCACTGTGTGTAAGGGCACCCATGCCTGAGATGAAGGAAGCAGCACTCATGCCAGGAGATGGAGGCAAAGGTTTCGCTACTTAAAAAGCTGAGGGGTGATTTCCCATCACCATCTTGGGTAGATGAAGGGAAGGGACAGTGGTGGCAGGTAGGGTGTGAGGAGCACGTGGCTAACAACACGTTCGTCAGCTCAATCCACCCTCAGCATCTGCTTTAATAACACCCAGAGGTAAGGAGAGGCTGGAGGGGAGGGTTCAGCCACAGGAGGAATTTCAAGCAGCCACCTCCATCAGGCCACAGCTTCAGGGTAACAGAGTTGAGCTCTGTGCTGAATCCCTTCGCATAAGCAAAGCAGAAAGGCTCGAGCCCTAGTGGTAACTTGGCCAAGCTCCACTTGCCTGGCCGTGTGCAGGAGAGACCGATGGACGGACCTGCCTGGAAGGGGCCATGCTTGGTAGTAAAGGAAAAGGATTTCTCATAGAGCTCATTAGAAAACATCTGGGCTCAGCAAATGACCTGGAATGCGACTCGGCAGCAGGGCGCTCCTCTCTTCCGAGAGCCGGGAATGCGAGCTCCCGCAGGGTAAGACTCCAGCCAGCTGTTTCCTCTAATCCCATCAGCCTTCCCTTCCACAGGGGTCCAACGCTGGGCAGGCGGGAGAGGAGGAGAACGTCCCCTTCCCTCCCCTCGGTGCCTGGGATTAATGGTTTCTCTCTAGTGCTGTGCCAATGCATTTTGGGGCCCTGGGGCAGCAGTAAAAACATGGACCCCTCCCATCACTGAGCAAGTCCAAGTGTGTTTAATCGCTTTATTTTCCACCTTGCCCAATCATTCCCTGCTCCCAGGCATTCTAGGCCCCTCCATCCCTCCCTTCCCCAGCAACTCAGGTCATGCAAAATCCTTCCCCTATTCAGCTCCTGGCTGCAGGGGCAGTTTCTTACAGGGAGGGCTGGGAACATGCTGTTGGGCTTCCTTTGCAGGTGCCCTTTTCCCTACCAGTTCAAACAGCTTCTCTCTTTCTACTTCCAAAACACCAGTTTCCTCCAATTCCATTCCAAAGGGATAAATCCCCTCTGATAACCATCTTCTTTGCTGCTGCACAACTTTCCACAGCTGCAATAGCTCAGAACCTCTGCCTATAGCAATCCTTTCTCTTGCAGCACTGCCTGAAGGCCCCAGCGAAGCTCAGGGCCTCGTCACAAAAGGTGCTTGTATGTGTTTAGAGACAGTTCTGGCACCAAAGCACCTACAAACTGTCAAGCAGCAGAACAAACACAGAACACACACATGTGTGCAGGGAACATTTTGCACATTACCAAAAGGAAACCAGCACCGCCTGAGCCGGGGTGACTCAGCCCCCTGCAATAGTGAGCTGCTCTTGCATGTTGCTGCTGAACAAACTCTCTGGCTTCTAAGAAAAGCATCCAAACTCCAAAGCATCCAAGTGCCAGTTTCTGAAGTGCTGCTCCTGCAAGAGAGAGTCAGCATTCTTTAAACTTAGGGGAACAGAGGAACAGGAACGTACCTATGGATTCGCTAACAGCCCCCACCATACAGAGGACAAATGCCAATATAATTCTTAAAGTGATAATGTGATTTTCATCTTTTCGAGGGCGTGGTTCATAAATCATAAAACGCAGCACCCTGAGAAATCTGCTCTCATTGCCTCCTCCTCCTCCTGCCCTGGAGCAGGGTGGTGATTTCATAGACTCCAGACTGGGTTGGGTTGGAGCTTTAAGCTCCTCCAGCTCCAACCCCTGCCACGGGCAGGGACACCTTCCATAGAGCAGGGTGCTCCAAGCCCCTGTGTCCA
>JAOEHY010037745.1:0-23241 GCA_025447955.1 Psilopsiagon aurifrons | reverse complement strand
GGGTGGTGAGCGGTTGTATTCTCTTCCCTTGTTACTTCCCTTATCAATATTATTATTGGTGGCAGCAGCAGTGGTTTGTGTTATACCTCAGTTATTGGACTGTTCTTATCTCAACCCATGGGAGTTACATTCTTTTGATTCTCCTCCCCATCCCTCTGGGAGCGGGAGGGAGGAAGGGGAAGGAGTGAGAGAGAGACTGCATGGTTCTGAGTTAAACCACAGGGCTTAAAGCACAACACCTGGTAACAGTACCAGGGGTAAAGTTGTGGTCCATTTCCAGCACTCCCTTGTGCTTTTTATCCTTGTGAACTGGGAGTGCTGGAAGAGAGCAGTGTGATGGGGTTTGTGCCTGTCTCCTGGCAGGGTCAGGAGATGCTCACCACCATGGTCACCACATAGCCATCAGCTTGGTCTAGAGGAGTCAGAGCAGTGGGCTTGGGAGGTGCTCTGCAAGGTCTGTGGAGCAGAACAACAGGATTGTCCCTGTTTACTGATAGCTCAGGAATAGTGCAGGTGTAGATGTGAGCCTTAAAAGTGTGATGAGTGCTAAAGGGTTGGTCCATGCTTTTGCTTTTGATGAGGCAAAAGCACACCTTGGGTGCAAGCACCACATTGCTTTCATTTAAACAGCAGAACAAGAAGAGCAGGAAAACACGCAGAGAGCACAAGCCAGGCAAAGTGTAGGGGAGCAGTGATGGTTGTGGAAGCAGAGTAACTGCTGCCATCAGAGGCATTGGCCACTGCACTGGCTGCACCCTCATTCCCAGCTGCAGCATCCCCATCCCTGGGGCAATTACTTCATGCACCATGCTGACAAAGTGCTCTTGGAGGGGTATTTTTACTTAATTTCATTCCAACCCTATCCATTCTATGATTCTATTGCAAGCTAACTCAAACTTTTGATCATTGGTTTGGTAATGAGGAAAAGAAAACATAAGCAATTACACACTCAGGTACAGTGATGCATGAGCTGATCAGACACCCATGCATGGACTTAACTGGGAGCCCATGCTTGACTTAAGTGGGTGCTCATGCAAGAGCGAAGAGGGCTCTCAGGTTGAGCACTAATGCATGGACTCCTTGAGCACCCATGCATGAGTTGATGGCTTGAGTTGTTTGGGTGCTCATGCATGAAATAATTGGGTGCTTATTTGTGAACTGATGTTGTGCTCATGCATAAATTAATTGGGTGCTCATGTTGGCTAATTGGGTCCTCATGCATGAATTAATTGGGTGCTTATACATAAACTAATTGGGCTTTTATGCATGGATTACTTGGGTGCTCACACATGGATTAAATAGGTGCTCATGCATGAACTACTCAAGCATTTGTACAGGGACTAACTCCCAGCTCACAGGTGAGCACAGCAAACCCTGCAGTTCATGTCTGGTATGCCACTGACCTGCAATGGCCAGACTGGCTTAGGGCTACACATGTCCTCATCACCTGCTGAGCAGGTAAGGGTGTTGCATGGGACATTTGTGTTCTCTGATACACAGGACAGGCCCTACACACCAGTGATGCTGTGGTCATTTCTGTCCCTGTATGCAAGAAGCCACTGATGGGATGCTTCTGACATCTCACTCGGAGAACACCACCCAGTCTGGTTTGGGATACTGTATTTCTGTATCTCCTCACGCTATCTCTCCATCAGGCTCTCAGACCTGGAGCACTGGGTTCACCAAACCAAAAGCTAATGGGAAATGATGGGCATATTGTCCTTATATATAACACCAGCCAGAAGAACGCACCCTACCCAAAGCAGTAGGAAGAAAGGCTGCTGGTGTGGTTTACAATGATGGGTGGAAAACCAGGAAGAACACTACTGTGGTTCCTCAGACAAGAACATCTTGTTTAGCCAAATGCAAAGGCGGTCCTTGAGGGCACTCCTGCAGAGACAAGGAGACGGGGCAGTGGCAATAATGTCGGTGCCTGGCTGGGAAAATGGAAAGGAAGCGTTTGATAATTATCACAGCATTACCACAAAGCATATGCAGGCAGCAAGGAACGAGGTCAGGGCTTCTGCAGCTCTGATGCTTTTCCCTTTTCTTCTAATAGAGGTGGAGCGAGTTGGTGGCTGAGAGCATTCAGCACTGAGATGCTCCTACTGTATCCCAGGCTGGAGGCAGGATCCCTGCTGCCCTTGGGGAAATTTGGCCTCACAGCAGCCACCAGACTGAGGTGTCCCCAACGCTGGAGCAGCTCCAGCCTGCAGTGGCAGTGGGGACACTGATGCCAAGCAGCAACTACGGCCTGACCCTGCAGCAAAACCAAGCCCTGCAGAGCCGGCCATGGCTGTGTGTGGAATTCTCTGCTGTCTGCAGCAGGTTTTTAAGCACAATATCAGTTCCATGTTATCAGCTTGTATAGGGAGGAGCTGAAGCAAAGCAAAGCCCAGCAAAGCAAAGATCCATCCCCAAAAAGCCCATGATACAGTGGTGCAGCGGTTCGCTCTGCTGAGCTGTCCTGGTGATCTGGCTCAGGTGCTCTTGCCGTGTCCCTGTAGGGGAAGCCAGCCCTGCTCACCACCCCGTTTTCTGCCTGCAAACCTGTCCTTAGGGCTCCCCCGAGGGCGTTATGCAGGCAAAGGTGTTGCTGCATTACAAATGTGCAGGTCTTAAGCAGCCAGGAATTGCAACCTGGGCCTTTGGGTATGTGTTCTGAGCACAGCCCGGTTTTAATCTGCTGTCTGTGTATTGAGGGCGATTGCACGTAGCTGTTCACTCAAGTGTGCAGAGATGTTGCTGCAGTCAGTCCAGATGATTTGAATTCACATGATGGTGCACTGAGATGGGTTCTTTTTCAATATTAATGACCCCTTATATGTTTCATGTCTATTAAACGGGAGGAAGTGAGCAGCGTGAGGTGTCCTGAGGCTGGTTCACACCAGGCCTCATGCTACAAGAAGCTCTAGCACTGCTGAGATGAATTTTAGTCCCACTTAAAACCTCTAGTGTTAAGTTAGAGTGTTTTCCTCCTGCCTGCCTTGGGGAACACAGATGTGTTGGTGGGATGGGAAGGTAGGGGTGCTGCAACACCTTCACCAGCTTAGATGTGGCTATCCAATGCCTGAGGGCAGGGAAAAAGCCCTCAGCAAGCCTTGGACGTGGGTCTGGCATAAAGGGAGTCCAAGACCTAGAGCATCTCTAGAATGATTCTAACTTGTGCGGTTTCTCATGACATTGATACGTAGAGCAGAGAAGCCCATGAGGGAAAAGGAACTTCTACTTCTCACCTACTTCCACTGATGCTGTCCAGATGCAGAAGTGATTGAGCCTTTCGGAAGATGCAAGACCTGGCATAAAGGGTTCGGACACCTTCCTCACTGGCCCCAGCAGCTTCCTGAAGGTTGTTTCCTCATGATTCATCTTCCCACACCCCTTTTTAATCCTCTTGATCTCCAAACTTCTCTCAAAAGGCAAATAAACTCACTGTCGGACAAGACCAAAACAGCTGCCAGCACACTGCCTTCCACAGCATTGAGATGGAGATGGTCTGGGTAATGACTCCAATAGAAAGGAAGCTCTCTTCCTAAGCCATGATGGGATCTCCTGTCTTTTAACACCAATCAACCACAAACCAAAGCAATGCCGGGTCTTCAGCTCCTGGAACAGCATTTGTTGCTGCTGCTGACTGCTGCGAGTAGCATCTCCAGCAGACGTTATCAGTGCTCCTTAGATCTGCCCTGTGACAGATCCCAGGATCTGCTCTGTGCTGAACATGGTGGCTGGACAAGGCTAGGTGGGATCACAGCCCATAATTCTCACTGTAGCTCCCAAGTCTTGTTTACTTCTCCTCTCTGTGTCCTTTTAGGTGACCAAGGCTTGAAAGAAGTGCAAAGAAAGACCTGGTCAACACTGAAGAAATGAGGGCCTGTTGCCCCATAAGAAAGACCTACCCCAAACCTTGCAGGAACAACCCCATTCTCCCCTGGCAGCAATGTCTGCTTAAGATCTACTTGAGATGCCTTTAAGGCTGGGCCCAATTATTTTGTTACACTGAAATAAGACTAACAAAGGTCGGGAGAGTGGCAGTGCCCAAACCCCCACATCTCAGCACAGGACTGACCTCTGACTCCCTTAAAGCCAGTCTGCTCGCTCAAGCTTTCCCAGTCAGTGTGTGTAGGGCAATAAAGAGCCTCTTGAAAGCTCTTGACAGCTTGTCAAAGAAGACATCTTACACTGTGTATGTGGAAAGTATCCACGGCATGGGGTACAGGCAGCCTCTCTGGGGGTTTGTCCCGGCTTTCAGGACAGACTTGTTGTTAAGCAGCATTTTCCGTCTTCCCCACAGGGGGCTTGAACAGGCTTCAAAAAGGGCAACAAATGCACAAACATTGACTCATGGGTCAGAGGCTTCAAGACAAAGAGTCCCCCCTCGGCAAAGGAAACACAGGAGATGGAAACCAGGTGAGAAAACTCACCATTTAAACCTTAAATATCCTTTTTCCACCTGAAGCAGCCCCATCTCTGTTGCTGGGTAGCTCTCTTGCACAGTCAGGAAGCCTCTCTGCTTCTACACTATACATAAACATATGTCATATTCCCTATCAAAGGGTGACAAACACACTCTAAGTGTGTTTATCGGTTGGCTGACAAGCTCTGCTTAAGAGCTTAGTTTGCTAAGCTCAAAAGAGGCATCCTCCCTCCCAGTGCGCCGGTTGGCTCATGGGGCTGATGCCTGGAGAGTGCTGAAGAGTGTCTGGTGCTCCACAGGGGCAGACCCTGTCATTTAGGCCACTTGATGCTTCAGCTCCCTGCAGCACCATGATCTCCAGCTGCAGCAGCAGAGGTTGCACTTTGCTTCTGGGGGGAACAATTGGACTTGATGATCTTGAAGGGTTTTTCCAGCCCAGCTGATTCTATGATACTATGATTCAGCTGCCCAAGCCTATGGCTTTGGCTGGAGGAGGCAGGGCTGGCACTTGGGTTTTGAAGGGGAGAAGGAGGAGACACAAGCACTGTGGTCCTCTGCTGTGACCGGAGGCGATGAAGCTCCCAGCACGCTTTTGGAAGCTTCTGTCCACAAACTGTATGGTTGGAGAGGGGCGAAGTGTCCTCCTTCAGCTGAGACCTGGTCCTGGAAAGTTTGGACATTCTCTGCTGAGACACAGTTCCTTTGTGGAGGGCAAATCCATGCAAGGCAGAACCTTCAGACAGGGATGGCCTTGCCCTTTGCTTCCTTTGCTCAACCTCCTCTTTCTCTGCTCAACCTTCTCTTCCTCTAAGCATCTCCCATTGCATTTCAATACAGCCAGAGAGCCGCCTGCTTCTCCAGCCCCCTGCCGCCGCGCGGGGTGCTTTGCCTGTGCAGAAAACATCCCCTGGAGAGCGCTTTCTCCTCCCACCCAGGAGTACACCTGAAAATGCGGGAGGAACGCGCGGTGCTCGAAGCGGCTTCACGGGAGAGCGCGGAGCACCATCTAGTGAAGGTTAGGAGGAAAGCCATCAGCTGCGAGCGAGCCGCCGCTCCCGGGGACGGGCGGTCCTCATCGAGCTGCAGATGGATGCGAGATGGGTTCTGCTCCTCCTCTCCCAGTGTCTGCATGGGGGGAGCTGGTCCCAGCAGCAAAGCGGTGGAAATCAGAAGGGCAACTTCTTGTGGTCCTTCTTTTTCTAGCTCTCTCCTGTCCCTCCCAGCGTGAACAGGGCAACAGGGACTCATATGCAGGCCGGCAGCTCAACGGTTTGCTTCTCTTTCATACCATCCCATCTGGTTCTGCCATAGCTGAGTCGTGTCCTTTGTGAAAGGGCCTGGGGAGAATTTCAGGTGTCCTACTACTTCATGTGTTTGAACCTTGAATTTAGGGGAGTTTTGGTTCCGCAAGACCTTAAAAGCACCCAAATCCTCTTTCCTGGTGCTCTTTATTGACGCATGTCCTCTCTCTGTCTGCAGCTTTGGCCTGAGCAGCTGGAGGGCTGAGATCCCCTTGCAAAGGCTGTGAGATGCTACAGACTTGCCTACCTGCCACCTAGAGCTGCTCTAATTTAAACCTCAGGGGTGAGTTAACATGTCTCTCTGGTTTTTTTTTATGGACGGGTTTGAAGTCCCTCATTGCTTTGGATAGTCTGTGCTGTAACGCAGTTATTAGCAATGGAACTTAAGCTGTACTGTTGCCCTTCATGACCAAATATCTCAGAGGGCTGTCAAGCAGGTTTATTAGAAAGTGAAAACACCTTTGACACAAGAGCAGATGTAGATATCTGAGGACGAGTCAGTAATGGTAAATCACTGCCACCACTCCCGGCCAGAAGCAGTCTGGCCAGTGATAATCTGCGCCACAGGTCTCTGTGACATGCCCCAAGGCTGCTTCCTTCCCTTGACAGGGTCTCCAAGCACGGATTCAGCTCTGCCTGCATCAGTGAAACAAAGCCACTTCCACACTTTTATCCCCAAATCCTGCTTGGCTTAAGCAAGCAATGGAACAACTTTCTTGCAAGTCCACATGACCTGTGGCCACCAGATACTTCACCCCAAGGTCTCTGCTGTCTCCAGCAGAGGGTCTGCCCTTGCCACCCACCTCGGCAGAGCTGAAGATGCACGTGTTAGCTGAGAGCAATGTGGGGATGCTATTAATGCCACCCCATGCAAAGCAGGACCTCAGGGGAAGGAAGGCTGTGCCCTGCGGTCCCGTCCGATCCCCTCCCTGAGGCCCTAGCACGGTCATTTGCTGGCTGCACAGAACCCTCTAGAGGGAGCCCTGATTCCAGACATCGCTGCCGAGGTCACACGAGGCCATAAAGACGCTGCGTGCGTTTCCAGATAGAGGGTTGGTTGGTTGGGTTTTTTGGGGGGGAGGTTGTTGGTTGTTTTTCTTTCGAGCTCCACACTGCCTGAATGGCCTCACTGGCTACACTTATGGACTCACTTCACCTCTCTGAGCATTTCTGCATGTTCCTGCCTCTCCAAGCGCCTCACCCAACCCCAGCATCTCCCTCCCTTAAAACTCATTGAAGGTGGGAGAAATCTTCCGTGGGGTGGATGTCACCCTTGGATGGGGAAACCTCCCATGATGGCTTCCAAGGGTGCTGCACTCACAAGGAGCTGGCCCCAAAGGCCGGCCATGGTTGTAGCATCTTCATCAATCCACTGGGTTACAAAGCTGCCTAGATCCCACCAGGCCAAGGGAATTGCTTGCATTTGGGGTCTCTGCTCACGGGGCATGTTTCTCTAGCCTGAGCCTTAACCTGTGAGCACAGGGAGGTGAAGAACATTTCTCCTGGCTTGCAGGTACCAGGACAGCACTGAAACTTCTGGTTCCTGCAGCCCTGAGCACAGATGCAGCCAGACTTCTCAGAGACTTGCCAGCTCCATCCCATCCATGACAGCCCCTCTTAGCAGTTGTGGAGCTCAATGGCACTGAAATGGCCTGGAAAATGCCCTTTTATTTTGCAGCATAGCCAACTAACTGAGCCCCTGTGCCCAAAGCTTTGCTCTGCTCCATGTCCTTCCCCTCCTGGGTCCAGGAGCATGCTGCATGGGCTCCTCTACTCTGCTTAAAGACGTATTTTTTTGCTTTGGCTTGCTTTACCTTTAATGAATTTCAATCTGTTATGTGGTGTTATTGCTTTAGGGAGACCATAGGCAAAAAATAAATCCCATTAAGGTCAAATTACATTTTCTAAGTGTTTATGCTTTTTCCTTTTCCCTTCCTGCCTCCAGAGCATTCAGGCTCCTCTCTGGAAGGACACATGTTTTTGTACAAGCCTTGACCTGAAGAAAGGCTGAGCTAAACATCCTCCTTGTAAGCATAACCCCTCTTCAGGGCTTCCTCATAAAGGATTTCCCTATGGGACCTCATGGCCAGAGGAAGAGCAAAGGAGGCTGCAAAGCACCCCCATTCTTCCTTAGATGTCATTCTTGAGAGCAGCTTAAAACAGCTTGCAATATTGCAGAGGTCCTGCTTTAGAAGCTGGATGCTGTGGTATATTTTAGGGAAGGAGAATGGACAGGGAACAAAACTCAGCACTGTGCAACCAACCAAATGCAGCTCAGCTTGCTTGGATTTCTTCCCACCAGCCAGCGTAGGGTAGCATATGACATATGTGCACTGTGGAGCAGATGCATTCAATATGGCTACTGAAACCAAGGGTGCTGTTGAAGCTGTTAATCTTTAAAGCCATTAAATGTTTGATCTTGCAGATCCTTGAAGCTGAAGGTTGGGATGACCCATGCCCTGGTCAGATTTCTCATAGCTGCTTGTATTGGAAGCTATGTCCTAAAATGTATTTGTTCACTGTGTTCTAGGGCTGCTTTCCAGAAAGATAGAGAACCTCTGCAGTGCAGGAATGATGCTCCTTGCTCTGCACTCAGATGCTAACAATAGAGGTTGCATGTGGCCACAACATGCAGGGTGGAGAGGGCGCATCAATCAACATGGCAAACTCTCCAGCAAGCAGGAGATGTGATCCCCTCTCGTGCCAGAATGGGACTCGAAGCACTTTGGGGCATCAGCCGTCCTTACTGGTAGTTATAGCTCTTTGCACAGCAGGATGCTGGATCATGGCTGGCTATTAGGGAGCCCCACAGCGCTCCTGTGCAAAGAGCACAGCTTTATTTCCTTACAGAAAGAGGCCCTGTGGATTCCAGTGCAGTGGCTGCGTTCCCAGCCCATGCTGACAGCCAGCCCAGGGCAAGCAGGAATGAGCTTCCCACGGCGAGTTGCTGGGAAATGGTGAGGACCAGGCTTTTTTCCCTGCCTGGCAGGCGGAGCGCGGCGCATGAAAAAGGATGCTCTGAATGCTGTGTTTCCAACCACTGCCTGCCCTCGAGCTGCTTGCTCAGTCCAGCCATGGGTCGTCGTGGACCACTTTAGCTTCTGTGTAGGAATGTCTGTTCAGCCAAGAGGAATTGTGAGTGGTTTCAAGCAGAAGTCTCTGAGTGTTGCCCTATTTAGCATGGTTGAATCAGGGCTTACAAATGCTTCTTGAGCTGTCCCTGATGTTTCTTGCATTGGTTTCACCTTTCACCAGGTGGCTGCAAACAGAGTCCCATAGGAGGTGCTGGATCCAGTGGTATCCCAAGTGAAATAGCTAGGGCAGGACTGTGTGCATGGACAGCTTCTTACATCAGCCTTAGTGTGTGTGTCATGGTCTGCACATTGAACAGCAAAAGTCATTCAAGCTCTGAAAGCCATCTGTCATTCAAGCTCTGTGTGCCATCCTACTGCAAGCTGTCTCCTGACAGTGTCCGATCTTTTCACCACCCCTCTGTCCTCCTCCTGCCACACTGGGCTTTGGGGACATCCATCCCCAGTAGACACCAGCATTCCCAGGCCTTGCATCAGAGCAGTCACTGGGTGAACTGGAAACAGCAACAGATGCTGCTGAGTGCTACTGGAGTGGCTGCCCTTACCAGATGGACTCTGCCTATCCAGTGAGGCTTTCAAGACTTTCTTCCCCATCCTCATGCCTCCCTCCTCCTCCTCCTCAGCTACTTGCAACACCAAAGCCCTCAAGTCCTTTCTCAGGAGATCTGGTTTAGCCATCAGTGAAGGGTTTATGCCATGACAGAATGTTCACTGCTGCCTGTAGGAATAAGTCTCACAAACATTAACCATATCAGGATCAAGGTCCTGCTTGATCTCCTCCTCCAGCCCATCTGGATCTTCCCTTCTTTCCTGCCTGGTCCTTTATTCATTTACAAGTGCTGTGAAGTCCCAACGCGACATCTGATTTCCATCCAGCTGGACAGTAAACTGACATTTTTCTCACGGTCTCTGTGCTCTTGTGCTTTGGGTCTCTGCCAAACACTCCACAGCTTTAACTTGCCCTTTTTCTTCCTTTCAGACTGAGTTGTCCTGGAGCTCCCTCCCTTCTCCCCCCAGCCTTTAAAGGAAGCAAAATTTAAAGGTCGACAAGAAGAGCCAGGCTCCTTCCAGGACTCCCCAGAGATGAACCCGCTCCCCTTCCTCTGCCAAGTGGCACTGAGATGCTTCCCTGCAGTCCTGGTAACAGCGGCTGCTCAACTTGCTGCAAGTGGGAAACGTTGAGACAGTGCCAATAAAAGGGGTGCTCTCCCTGTCCATTTTGCTAAGGGCTCCGCTGCTGCTCAGTCACAAGTGACCAGTCCCAGTGACTTGTCAATGCCAGACAGGCACGCAGATATGCTACACTGTTATTTCTGGTTCCCAAAATTCACCATAACTGCTCTCATTTTTGGGGGTAAGTGTTCTTCTCCCCATGGTGCATGATGCTGCTAATCCACATCCAGCCACCATGGGAAAGCAGAGTGAATGCAGTGTGTACCCTCGAACTCCCTTCCTTTCCCACAGCCTTTTCGCTTTCTTCTCTGTTGGCTGATAGGGTGGGAAGGAGAGAGGAGCACATCCTGGTTTCCCCCTCCCCAAGCCTCTTTCTCCCCAGTACATTGTCCCTTTGACACCCATTCACCCAGCTGAGGATACCAGCAGAGATGCTGACCCAAGCACCAAAGTGGTGGCCCCAGTAACCCAGTCAACAGGGTGGTAGAAACTAATGCTCACAGCAAAGCCTTGTAGCTGGCTGAAGGCAGCAGGAACCAAGGCAGTTTCCCCAAAATAGCCCACGGTATCTTAGAAAAACAACCAACCACAAGAGCACCTCCACTCCCACTGGCTGCTGGTGTTCAAAGGCACCACAGCCACATTGCGGCTGGGGCTACACTAATGATTCACACTGAATTGCAGCGCCGCGATGGCTTGCCTCTGCTTTGAGAAAACCTGAAGCAGAGGAAATCTGAAGTTGTGGTGAAAATATCTCTCGGGATCAGGGATGAGGTGCTGCCTTTGTGCAGGTCCCATGGCAGCTTGTAGTGATTCCCTTTCATGGCCAATGTGAAGACATGAGAGCGAAGAGGGGCCAGCAAGAGCATTTGCTGGCTTCTTCCTCTGTCATCTGCCATGCGTCGCTGTGTCTTATCACTCCCAGTGCAATGCGATTATTAAGTACTGCTGGCTGCTACTTGGGTGCCAAATTCATTTACCCAGCAAAAATCGAGCTGTGTTAGCTGCCCTGCCGCTCTTCCTCAGCGTTTCTCCAGCCCAGAGCAGATGAGTCACTCCTAAACCCGCAGCTGATGCAGGAGTCATTAGGAGTGACTAAGCACTTTAGGAAACGAGCCCTCTGGTTTCTCAGGGAGCAGCTTTGGCTCTGCTTTCACATCCCAACGCCCATCTGCCATCACTGCGGTGGGATAGCAGGGCTGTGCATTTCCTCCTTGCACACAGCCATGCGTGTGCAGATATGCTTCTGTGCAAAGGGCTATTTTGATCCCAGTGAACTTTGCTCCTTCTTGATTTCCTCCATAGGAAGCAAAGTCCCTGGGGTCAAAAGGGCTGTCTGTTTTACGCAGAGGAAGTCTTATGGCAGCACAGATATGCAGCCTTGTCATCCAAACCCAACTGATTTTTCTAGGAAAAATGATTTATTTTTAAACGGCATCATGGTTTGAAGCAGCCACAGGATTCTTTATGTAAGCAGTGAGTCGCTGAGCTTGCCCTCGAGTTCTCATTAAGGGCATGATGACTCTCACTGGTCAAGCAATGACTTAGAGGCTGCTTTCCTCTTTAGATTGGGTGTTTTCTGCTCCTGCTGATAAAGATGCCGATTTGCAGCCAGGTAATTGCAGAAAGGTCTGTCATGTTATAAAACAGTAAAAGATTTACTTCATTTTCCTTTTAATCTGGACTATGTGATATCTGTATCCCATATGTCAACAGGAATCTGCTAAGACAGCAAGAAATGTGTTTTGATGGAATTAAAAAGCAACATTCCCTCATTTTCTTCATTGACAAAAACTCTTAAATGCACTGGATAGATGACCTTACCTCTTCTTACCCCACACTGTCTCCTCATGCCTGGAACAGGCTGATAGGGGGCCACTACAGCACCCTTACCCCTACCTCTGCCTTGGCCAGTCGTGCAACCACACTGAACTGGCCGCTCTTGACATTTGCCATGGTTATAGCCAAAACTACAATAAGCAGCAGGTTCCATCCCATTCTTAGGTCTCATCCATCAACACCTCCTGGTAGCAGTCAGGACTCCTGTGCAAGCCTTTCAGGAGACATTGTTGGACTTGCATGTGATGGTCAAAGAAGTGCTCAAGACTCTTAAGCCTGACTCACTTCTTTTCTCTCCTCTCATGGGTCAGTTTTACTTCTTTGTGCTGTCATGCATGCCTTTTCCAAAGAAGAGGTCTGAGCTTTAGGCAGACATCTGAGCACTTGCACTGAAATTGGTGGGATCTTGGTGCAGTGCAGCACCTCAGGCCACACCAGCAGTGTTACTGATTGTTTTCTGAGTCATCAAGAAAGTATTTTGGCTGTGTCCCGTGGAGACTGAAGGGAAAAACAGTATGGGTTATGCCAGAGAGGTGTTGCTTCCCATCTGGGCAGGTTGGTGCAAGGTACTGATGAGGCTCGGAGGTACCAGAGCACCATGTATTATCCATATCTCTGATAAGTTACTGGGATGCTTACAGGGAGAAGAGTCTGTCCCTTCACCTCCTTTGCCTGTTATTCTCTTTTTGTGAACATAGATGGGGTCTAGACAGGGCTGGGACCCACACATACAGCTACTCCTCATTTTCAGCTGTCTGTATAAAAGCTGTGAGTGCTCCATGACTCACCCTGCTCCCTGCATAGGAGGAAACTTTCATTTATAGCTTCCCACTGTTATACCTGCTTCATGTAAAACAGGTCCTACTGGAATGCACCAGATCCCAGGCAGTGAAGTGCATGGGGCAGCCCCCAAGCTTTGCTCCACTGCATCTGGTGGGGACACCAGGTAACCCTCCCCTTTTCCATCCTTTCCCCCCTGTTGCATCCATACTGCGTCTCTGCTCCACAAAGGCACCTGGGGATAGTGCCATGGCTTCAGTGTGGTTGTTTGCATCTGAAATGGAAATTAATAATACCAGTACCAACACCAGCACCAACACCAATGCTAACATTAACACTAACACTACTACTAATACTATTGAAGAGGGACAAAAAGAAGAAAAAGAAGGAAGAGGAGGAAAAAAATAGGAAGGAGGAAAGAAAAAAGAAGACAAAGTAAAAGACTAATAATAAGAAGATGAAGATCAAGAAGAAGGGGAAGGAGGAAGAGAAGAAAATGTAGGAGAGGAAGAAGAAGTAAAGAAGAACAAGAAAAATGAGGAGAAGTCAGAGGACAAGGAGAAGGAAGAGGAGGAGAAGTAAGGAAACAATAGAAGGATCTGGAGTTAAACACTGGAGGAACATGTCACACAGGATAAAATTCCATTTCAGCCCTTCTCTGTTTATCTTCCGTAACTTTTATGAGTGATCCTGGAAACAAATGGAGTAGAAGTGTATACGTGAGGTTGAGGTGCTTTCCAGCAGTGAGCTGCTCACTGCACCTAAAAGCCTGGCTTTAAACAGCTCTCTTATGTGGATTCTCTGATGCCTTATACAGGCTGGGCTAAGCTAAGGCCTCATCCCCAGTGGAGCTATTGGTAGGGTTAATTTTTTAATGTAATAACCACCCACTGCTCTCTATGCAAACCTGTGGAGCCTTAATTATGGTCTTGGAGAGTGTTACCCTCTGCAGTGGATTGTTGAATGTAGGCAAGAAGTGTCCCAGATTAATGGGACACCAGGACCATGCCAGATGGTATACATCAGAGAAGCCATAACTCTCAGAAGAAGCCTTCGCAGCCAAAAATGAAGGCTGAGGGTCTTGTTTCCCTGGGCTTGAAGCCCTGAAAAATGAATTGTGTAGCCCCTCCTAAGACAGATAGAATAAAAGAGTCCAAACCTTCCAGTTTTGGGGCTAGAGGTGGCTTCAGCCAAATGCTGGTTCCTGATACTCACTGTAACTTTAAATAAGTGCTTTGAAAATAGGTCCCGTGATGATGTAGCACACTGTCAGGAAATGTCACTCACTGTGTGACATGGCTGATTTATATGGTAACGTGTAATAATTTCAATGGGTTCTGCTTAATATAGGACTTGGTGCTAAAAATCCAACTGTACAAGGTTACAGTGAGTGCTGAGCTCCCTCAGCAGAGCCTTGAGAGCGGAGGAAATTCTGCTCAGCAACAGCAGTGAGACTTTGCAGTGGTAAAAGCTCAAAGCACACCCTCAAAACACAGTGTCAGACTTTGCATGAAAGACTTAAGGGCTGTCATGAGAGTCAGGCTTAGAGACTTATACAGCTCCCATCCCTCGAGTGACGTTGTGAAGAAAGGGTTAAGAAAAGACTTATTTGGTTACAGAAAAACCACCAGGGACTGAAAATAAACAGGCAAGATATCAGCTCCCATTGAGCTTTAAATAAAATGCAGGGGTTTGAAAAAAACAGTTGTTTGTTTCAAGCACAGCTTCAAGGAAGGTAGAAAAACCTTTGATCTCCTCAGCCTCTCTGCAGTGCAGCCTTCAGCTTTAGGTGTGCATCTTGTTGGGTTAATGTAGTGATTTTCTTATATCCTTGATGCAGAAAGAAAAGAAATCTCACCTGCCTCATCTGTAATAACAGATGAGATTCGATTTTGATATATTTAATTATGGTGCATGGCACAACAGAGTCCTCAGTCACTAATAAATGTATGAGAAACATAGGAATAAATGAGATACTGCACTAAAAAATGCCCAGCCCTTGGAAGGTATCAAAACAAGGATGAAAGCCTTTCCTGAGGCACTTATGTGACACTTGTGACATTGAAGGGACAGTCTCACTGTGGGTCATGGCTCTGGTGCAAGACCTGATGGTGTTGGAGAGCACAGGAGGTGATGGAGGCAGTGGTCCAGCAGCACCCAGGAAGTTTTCCTTTGAAGGATGTTGCATCATGCTTACCTACCTGCTCTGCAATTCCTAATGCCCTGGCAAGCTGGAGCCTGCCACAAATGTGACCCCTGACATGTTCTGATCTGAATTTTAGGGGAGGGACAATAGAGATGGATTTGGTTTTCCAAATATACTTTTGGCTCAATACAATACCACTAAGCCACACAACAGGGTTGAGCTCTGTTTTCTCTTACTCTTTCTAAGGGTCTGATTTCAAAGCCCTTTTTTCACCTTTAAACTCACATATATAGTTTGAAAGATAAAGCTGAATTTTCCTGCCAAGGCAAATTAGAGCCCCAAAATTTGCTTTCACTGTGTTAATGCAATAGGCCTGTCTGGTCCTTAATGTGCAAAGAGATAACTCCACATTGCAGCGCTTTGATCGTGCCTGGACATGTCTGCAGTGGCAGCAGCAGCTCCCACTGCCCTGATGTGAGTCCAGGCAAGGAGAGAGGGCACCCAGGGAAGAAGAGGACCTCCAACACCCAAAAGGGACCCCCCTTGGTTAACGAAGGTAATGGGTACAAGTCCTCCTGCACAATGGGTTGGTGATGACCACATCTGGGTACCCAACGGGGATCTGGGGTGAGGTTCTGCTTTCATGTATGGAGGAGCATATAATCCCATCTGAAGTACCCCCAACCCAAGGCTGCACCACCCCTGTTCCCTTTCTACCAGCCCATCCTTGCAACATTTCTGTCTGCTGTTTCTATTCTCAAACACTAGTCCTATCTCTTCATGTGACTTTTGGGGATAACACCCTTGGGAAAAGGATGTTCAGCAATGTCAGCTATACCTACATGATGCACTCATTACAGGAGACCACTCATTTTTTTCCCCAGCAGAGTTGGAAAGTTAAATAGATATGTGGTAACTGAAGGGATAATTTCTTTGACCATGAAGAGAGTGAGTTGTGAGTGTCCAAGGGGACATGGGACCCACGGGACCATGGGCACAACTCGTACCCTGATGTAGCAGGAGGTGATGTGACTATAGTGGGAGAAGGAGGAGGGAGGACAGCAGTGACATGGTGAGATAATAGCATCCCACGAGGCAGATTTAGGGACCTGGGTGGCTGATGCTGCAGGTGGGGTGAACACAGTCCTGTGGTTGTGTTGGTGGCATAAATACTATCCTTGAGACAACCATAAGCATGGCACTTGGGCTTTATTAGGCAGGGGAGAAGAGGAACATGTAGAGGAAGGAGGAGAATGAGAAAACTATTGCATGAAAAGAAATGGACAGGGACAAATACAATGAGAAATGAAGAAGTCATTGTCTGAGGAAGGATTCTGGTGGGGGAAGAGGCAGGGAACCCATCACTGCTTGGGGGAGTGCTGTGGAGGAGCTGGCAGCCTTGGGGAAAGCAGGACTTTAGCTTACCCCTCTAAAACCACAAATTGCACCAAGTCCTTGCCCTCACTGGCAGTGCTGAGACTCCTGGTGTCCAGACAGCTGCCTGGGTCAAAATAGCAAGTGAGGTCCACGGTCACCTCTCTTTTCTGCTGCTCCTCATGCCTGCAACAGAGCTGGGAAACTGCCCTGGTTTCCAGCTCCCAGTGGGTATTTCATCAGCCCTCAAGGCTTTTCCCCTGCTCAATCTCACCTCAACACCAGCGAGCAGAGCACAGCTCCCCTTCATCTCCACCAGCTTCGCCTGCTCCAACGCAATCTGGTTTGCATTGATGCAAGAAAAATGCTGCACACAGCTGTTTAGAAACAGGACCCTCCAGTTATTTCCAACTACTCCAAAGCCGCTTGAAATCATACACCAAGACCTCCTGGTGCTGCCTTTTCCCTGTATTCCCATCTTTTCTGTCTGCTGGCCTATTTCTCCAGCCCAGCAGTGGGATGAACCACATCTTTGCTTCACCACAGCCATGCACCCAGAACCGCTGGGAGCATGCAGCCCCCATTGCAGCCCCCAGCTTCTCTCCCAGCGCCTCCTCAGCCAGGCTGCAGCACAAGAAGCCAGGCTCTGTAGCAGCAGCGGCAGCAGGGTGGCAGCAGCAGCTGCTGTGTTCAGGAAAGAAGAACAGATTCTTTTCTGAGATGGAGAATTTGCTCCCCCCTGCTTGAATGCTTCAATCAGCTATAATAGTAATTACGTATTATTAATAATTATTAATATTATACACTTCTAAGCCTAAGGATAATGTCACTTCACCACTGCACCTTTCACCTCGCAGCATCTCAGTGTTGCAGGCATCCCTTTTCCATGTCTCAAGGACCTCCTGTGCTGCAGCTGATGGATCCCAGGAACTGGTTTTGGGGTGTCTAAGCTAAGAGCTGGTGGAGCTCTGGGCAGAGCTATCTGGGCACTGACTTGATGTAGTGCGTCTTGGGGACAGGCTGCTGCTTCCAGGGTCCCCATGGGGTGATTCACCTGCACTGGGGTTTAAGATGCTCCAGTGACTGCAGCGTGAGTGTGGCATCAGGAAGAAAGCTTCACTGCTGGCTTTCTTTTTGCCTTTGAATGGCAGAGGCAAGGTTTTTACCTCTCATCCTGTCATTGTATCTGAAAACTCAGCAAGAAAGCCCTAGCTGCTCACTTGGCAAATGCAGGCACTGGTCCAGCAGCGCTCAGGGATCTGCTTGTCTCTTGAGGAGTCCCAGCATCTCAGAGTGGGGAAATGCTGCATAATGTCATCTCCTTCACTAAGAAGTAGGAAAGCACTTGTAAAAACCGTATGTCTGGTGTCTTTCCTGTAGGCATAAATTCTTCAGACCCTCTGATCCCTCTTTCTCATGTCTGTTTATTCTAGAGGTTAAGAAATACTATATTTTTATCTTCTTTGCTATCTACTCCCCATCTTTCTTGGCCCCATATCTAATATTGGTAGCCTGCTCTAATAAATAATATTGCATCTGTACATGCATCTGTTTGTGGTCTGACCTTGTGTGATGGATTGTGACAGTGGAAGGGTTGAGCTGAACCCGCTTTGCTCTCTTTCATGTAGAAAACCTATGGCGGGTTCCTCTGTAAGAGATGCTCCATTCACGTATTGATCCCATATCAGAGGTATAAGCTGGTTGAAACAACATTTTCCCACCCAACACATTAGAGCCCTGGCTCAGCACATGGAGGAAGTGTACGGGGCTTAAGGGAATAAAACCTCGGGGACTTAAGTATACACCTAAGGTTTAACAAGTGCTTAAGTGCATTCCTGAATCAGGGCCTGAGGGACCGATGTTATTGTATTACCCAGCCTTTATGGGATTGTCATGATCCATCACGAGCAGCCAGACAGACACAGAGGTTTCTTGCATCTGTCACGTGGCTCTCTTGAATTCTCTTCAGCCTGAATTGGGTTGGTTTTCCCTCTCAGGACAAGGAAAACACAAGCAAACCTGTGCTGCAGATGCTATGTCTGTATCACAGACATTGAAATCTTACTGTAGTTCCTGATGTTTGCTCTTTCATCTGGGGGAAACGGGACTCTCATCTGCATCACAGCAACAAAAAGCATCTTTTTGGGGCTGTATATGAGGAGATGCAAAGGTGACCCAATGGCAAAGGTGTTCTTTCATATAGGTGTGGCTCCTTAAACAGGCAACTGTATGTAGGGGCTGGACCCCACTATGTGCTGAAACTCCTCCATGGTCAGCCAAACGGGTCCTGGGGCCAGGTTATAGGATTTAATCCTGATCCTCAGAAACACTTTCTGCAGATAGACCTTTTTGCTCACCCTGGGAAAGCAACAAAGTGCTGTACCACAGGCACAGAAGCACTCGAGGGGAGAAAGCCATCCGGGCTTGTTGTGCTGCAGGAGCAGGTACTCACTGCACAGGGCTCCCCATAAACACATTATGCCTCCCCCTGACACTTGTGCTGCACAGGCACAGTGGCTGCAGTGTTAGAGGCTGCCTGAAACGAGAGTTTCAGGGAAAGTCGGTATTCCAGACATAAAATCGTGTGAGGAACAGGGCCATGGCCAACAAATACTTTCCATGCAAATGACGAGAAATCCCCAAATGATGAAAGTGTGTCATTTTGACTTCTTTTTCATGCTACATGGCTTATATTGATGTTTTCCATAATAAATCAATTTTGAAAAAAGAATTACAGCATTTTAAAACAATTAAAACATTTTAAAATCCTTTGAAATTCCTTTTCAAATAATGTTTGATTATAAAAATTACTTCAATCCTAATTGAAAATGAGGGAAAAGTTGGGTTTTGGGGATTAAATGACTTGGAAACAGAGTGAGGTAACTTTGCTCCAAGTTATACACAAATGTCTGAGCCAAAACAAAAAAATGAGGGTTATTTTGCATCAAAAGAGTTAAACCAAGCCCGAGATGGGAGTTGTGAGTTCCTGTCCTGCAGCACCAGAGGAAGAGGAGGAAGAAGAGGCTCTGAGCATCCTTTTTTCTGCTGTCAGGGAGTTTCCACCCAGCCACATGTGGCTGTTTTCCAGTGCAATAAACTCCAGTGGCTGCTCAACTTTTATTCTTTTTAAGTGTTTTATCTGCTGTCCTGACATGCACCTTCTGTTGCCAGAGCTCTTGTAAAAATGTTCTGAAGCCTGTTCTGCTGCAGGGATCCCCAGTTGAGCGGTTCAGTGGTTCAGCTTTGACAAAGGGGGAAACATGCTCCCCCCCCCCCAAAATCAATAAGGAATATCAGCCTGTCCTCTGGGAATACTCCTGTGCTTCAGTCTCCAGCAAAGGCAGGAGGAATGGGAGAGTTGCCTTTGAACACGTGGACACCTCATGGCAGGATACATCTATTGAAGGTGTATTAAGATCTAAGAGCAAGTGCATAGTGCATCTTGATCCCTGCCCTCCCTAAGGAAAGGAAATCAATCACGCCCCCTTCACAGTGAAATGATGGGTAGTGTTGAGGAGGCTGAAAGTGGTAACTTTACTTCTTGGAGTATCTCTCCTGCTATTCCAGCTGAGATCAGCCCAATGGCATGAACTTGAAATATGGCGTTGGACCAGCAATGAGGCCACCTCAGGACCTGCACAGGGAACATCAACTTTTTAAGTCTCATTGTTTTATTACAGGGCTCTTCCATCCTCCCTCAGCATACAAGCTGGCTGCAGAGTATTTAAGTTTTCCTCTTCCCACCTGGTGAGTTATTTTGGCATTCACAGCCCTATTACCTTCTAGCTGTCAGTGGCTTCTGAGTAAATAGCCACAACCACCGCCTTGCAAGCCTTTCGTACTCTTTACACACATCACGCTTTTTCAGCATGCAGTATCACCAGGCCTGCCCAGTCTCCAGATATTCGTGTGCACCAACATATATGAAGAGGTGTCCTTGCCTCGAGAAGAAAGTGCAGCAAGAAATATCTGTTCGGGCAGCCTGAGTCTTTCCCCGAGAGCTCTCCCAAGCCGTTTGGAGGGGTGCCACAGGAGGCAGCAGCAGCCTCTTCCTCTGGTTATTGTTGAGACTCGCTGTGGCTTTGTCAGGCAGGAAATACTTTAGAAGCACATGAAAGTCATCCCTGAACTTCAGAACATGATTGAAGCATATGAATTTTCTTACTGAAGACTTTCCTCACCAAAGTCTTCCTGAAATGCCAGCTAATCCTGTCTTCAGGCAAAGCAATCCCCTCCAACTTTGCAATGCGAAGCAGATCCGTGCCTGCCCTCAGACTTACCTCTATTACCATAACTTTCTCTCCTCATTAGAGCTGTTTCCTTTAAATAGTATGAAAACCCCATTTTATTTTTGGCTTACCCATCCCTAATGCTCAGCTTTCCCCATGTGCCCATTCCTGGGCAGCAAGAGGCTCCTCTGTGCACTATGCGGTGACAGGGGACAAGCAATGGGCTCTATCCATGGGATGGTCCTCAAGGCTTGTCTGAAGCTGATTGATGGCTTTTCTCAGCATGGTCATGGGGAGACTTTCAGAAACTGACCAAAGCCCCCATTTTGTTTAAATGGGTGAGTTTGGAGATATGGTGCTGGTGGCATCAGACAGGAGCACATCCAGATGCAGGTTTTGTGGATGCTGCTGAGATGAGGACATGCATCTTGTTGAGCAATTCACATATGGAGGAGTTCAGTCCTATATATTCATATGGAGTAACCCTACCACGAGACGTGTTTATGTATGTAATGTGTTTACAGCTTTTGTAAACCATTTTCAGATCCACATAAGAAATTATTTTGGGATGCTTTGTGCTGAAGGCTACTTCTCCATGGTGATAATTTCATGCTCCTGCTGTGCTCAGCTGATCCTGGCTTTGCAATAATTCTGGTTTTCAGATACAGGCCCCCTGTGTTTGTATCTGCATTAGGGTGGATTGGGTGTCTCCTGACAGTGTTGCCACCAGATGTACAAATCTGGAAGCTGTGTTGCACACCGATTTGCAATGCTGTCTGAATTCTGCCCTTTGGAGAAAGGCTTAGCTCATACTGAGCCCTGAAGGATTGAGAGAATTAGAATTGTGTTGCACTGTTCTCTAAGAGCAGCGTGCTCAGCATCACGCACAGTTCACAAGATGAGGACCAAGCCTTTCCACCCCTCAGCCCCAACTTTGTTTGGTACCAGTGACTACCTGCCTTAATTTGGCTGGTTTGCCCTTCTGCAAGGACACCAGCTTTCTGCTGACAAACCAAGTCTCCAGGTCTCTCAGCCTCCTAAACTAAGCAGATCTGGACCAGAGATGCCATTGGATCAGCAACATTTCCTCACCTTTGAAGCCCAGTGGTGACTTGAGCCTCATGCATCCCAATCCAAGCACTCCCATCCTTGGGCAGTCGGCAGCTGGGGAGCCATCAAAGGTCAGCGTCCTTGGGTCACACTGACAGAGGCTCAGATTCAAGCCCCTCAGATGGTGTGCTAGCTCTGGTCCAGGCTGGAGAACAGGCTCCAGAAGGAAGCAATGCATAAGCTGTGTGGCTCACTGCAGATGGATACAGCTCCCATCCCCTTCCAGCTTCTTGGCATACCTTCAGCACCCTTGTGCTTCCTACAGGGGACCGCATTGTGACTCCACAAGTGTCTGCACTGACAGGATTGCCCAATCTCTGCCTTTGACTAGAAATAAGTAGTGTTTTTCACTTTTTCCATGTGTCCATGGAAAATATCATCCAAGATCTGATAACTCAATCCCCTTTTCTCCCTCCTTCACCCGCCTATGAGGGTTACAGGAGCTCTGAGGCTCAAAAGCAGCTGGTGAAACACCAAAAGCATGACCTAAAGCACAGGCTGAGGGATGTGCTTGCAGACACAGCACTACAAGGAGTGGGGAGTTCCAACCCAAAGTGGAAAGCAGACCCAGTGGTCAGCTGTGCAAGGCTGGCTGCCATGCAACCTCCATGCATGCTGTGTGTAAATGGACAGTTCTCCTGCGTCCATGAACAGCACACAATTGACTTACTCGAGCACCCAGTGAGTTTGTGCTTTCACATCCAGAATAATTCATGCCTGAGTGCTCAATTAATTTACACATGAACCGCTGAACAACTTACACATGAGCATACAGAGGTGTCAATAAGTGCTCTATGCAAGAGGACAGACCTTGGTGGGCAACAAGCAGCTCAATACTGAGCTGGGGAGCTGAAGCAGGAGAAATTACATTGATGACTTGGGAGACCAGATCTCTGGGGACAGAGAGGGAAAAAGTGTTGCATTTGTAATGGGCATGTATTCAAACTGCTGTAAGGACCTCGGTTTTGTCTTGCATGGACAAGGCCTGATGTTTGTAATAAATGCAAGGGTGGGGTTTGCGATGGGTATGTGTTCAGCTCATTGTGGCCTTCCTGGCTAAGTGTTTTGCAGGAGCAAGGTATGAAGTTTGCAAGAAGTATTGAATTCGGGATTTTACGTTAACTTCTCCAACCTGGTCCTAGGGACAAGGGGTAAGGTCATGGAAAGCACATGTGGTAATGTTGATCCTGATAATCTAGTCCATGGTGAAAGAGGTGGAGCTCATAACAGATAAAACTTGGGGCTGTGACGTTGATAACCCCTTGTCGTGGTTTAAGCTCAGCCAGCAATCCAGAACCATGCAGCTGTTAGCTCACTCCCACCCTAGACTAGATGCTTGCCCATACTGTCTCACACACCCTGCCACTCATGACTGTCCAGCCTTGGGGAAAATCTCTTGGTTCTCCTATACTGTTGTCTAACCCAAACACAACTCAGTTAACTTTTGAGATCAGACGAAATGGTTGTGGGTAAAACACACTCTGTGTGCCAACATGGTGATCCCCATCACAATCAGGAGGCAGGTCTCAAGGGTACCCAAAAGCCATTGAAAATCTTCAGAACTCTCAAATGATGCTGCTGCACTTGTCACTGGGGCTGCTGTAGCTGCTGTGCTTGGAGCTGGAGTAGCTGCGTTATCTGTTGCAGTGGGAGTTTGAGTAGCGGCTGTGCCTTGTCACTAGGGTGTGTGGGAATGTCTCCCCCATAGGCTGACCACCCGAGGAGGGAAAAAAAGATGTGCAATTACTATACACTTCTATTATATACCTCCCAAAGTACA